>JAASFT010000015.1:0-76148 GCA_023333885.1 Globisporangium parvum
AATTGTAGCATAGAAGTTCGACTGCCAGTCCTCTGGCCGAAGAAGGAGTCCAGCCTGACAAGTTAGGTTATTTGCCTTCCCCTCGGGCAGAGGGATGTCGTACATGAACGACTTGTCGCTGCGTGCCACACGCCGAAAGCTGTCGTCAAACAGACGCGCAAGCTCTTCGTCAGTAATGGAGTCGGCTGCTGGTTCGAGAGCTGCTGGTTCGAGAGCCGCGAATGCTTCGACTGCTGCTGACTCGACTGCGACGTGTACTGGTTCGAGAGCCGCGAATGAGTGTGTGTGAGAGAAAGAGAGAAACCGCTGGGAGCGTACGTGGCCGCCACTGCGACGCGCGTTATAAGCCCGACGGCGACTGAGCCCGTGTTCTTAGAGCGGCTGTGATGCAGTTCTACTGCGCAGAGCCCCAGATGCTGCTCGACGTGCTTCGCCGCAGCCGCAGCGACGCGTATGCCGTGCGCCGTGTATGCATCGAGCTCGCGCGGGTTGTGCTCGCAAACTCGAGCGTGCGCATTGCGGTTGTCGCAGAGGATCAGCTGCTGCCGGCGCTCGTGCTGGCTGTGGGAGACCACGTCGACGCGCACAACTTCGTGCTCGTCGACTGCTGCCGTGTGCTGCGCCGAGCGATCTGTCTACGAGGTGCGTGTGTACGTACGTGTGTCTGTTGGATGCATATCCCCTTCCAGAGCAGCAGACCTGCCAGTACTAGGCGCTGCGGCAACAACTCTATCTCGTCCTCTTGCTCGTACTCGCGCGCTCTCACTCACCTTGCCTCTTGCGATAGCGCCGTCTGAGCTTGATGTACAGACACGCATCACTGAGACTGGCATTCTGAAGCTCCTCGCACGCGGTCTCGAGTGTCATTCGCGCTCAGCGGCGCTGTTCGCAGAAACATGCCAACTACTTGCACTGCTGTGCTTTGACATGCCGTTTGCACCACACAGTGCGTGAACTCGCGTGTGCTTGGGTCGTGCGCCACAAGTGGTCGGTCGCACCGCTCAATCAGTTGTGCGAACCATGCGTACGTTGACCGCTGTTACTCGTGTGTTCGTGCGCGCTGGCAGCGGACAACCAGACCGACATCTGTGCCGCGGGACTACTGCGCGCGATCTGCGAGCGGCTGCGTGGCGACGGGGTCTCGGAGTCCGAGGTGCAGCACGGTGTTGACGCGGTCGCGGCGATTCTGTACGAGAACGGTGGGTGCGAGCTGTTTGCTGCGAGTCTGCGCGAGAGGACACTGTTTCCACGCTCAGAGCAACGTGAGAAGGGCTGCCGCCGACAGAAGCGAGGCATACAGCCAGACTCTCACACACTAAACGTGCGCGCCATGCATGCGTTGCTCCTGCTCGACTCGACTAGACCGAAACGTAGAGGACGCAGTGGACAACCAGCAGCTACTCGCGCTGTTCGCGTCGTTGCTAAAGCGGTTCCCACACACGTCGCGACTCGCCGAGGGCGTCACGCGCGCACTCTTCCACGTCGTCACTCTCCAGCGTACGTCGCCTGCCAAAGCACCAACGTGGCCGCTGCTGTACGCAGCCGAGCATTCGGGTCTGCGCCTGCCAGTCAGTGTTACTAGACCTGCCTTGCATGCACTATCGGCTCGCTGGCAATCTGGTTGGACATGCATGCGACAGCGGCGGTGCAGCGTGAGGTCCTCACGGTCGGACTCCTCGAGCAAGTCGTCGCGAGTCTCGACGTAACACCGGCACCACGAGCACCATCGTCGCGCGCGTCGCTCTCGGTCTGGCACGCGCTCAAGCTCCTGGAGCTCCTAGTGCGGCGAGATGGCAAGTGTCGGCATGCTGCTGCACGGCGATTCGTGCGAGTGTCTGTGCGCGCGTGTGTGCACGCATGCCGAGCGAGCATGCCGAGCGAGCGAGCAAGAGATCCGGAGAGAGGATGCGCTCACACGCCGCTTCGTTGCGCGGCGCTCGGTGCTATGCGACGAGGAGAGGAGATGCGTGCTCACATGCGTTGCCTGCCTCTGTGTGTGTACACGTGGTGGTGGTTGTGGTCGCGATTGCGCGTGCAGACATCGCGAAGGATGCACTGTGCGCGTGTGGCGGTCCGTTAGCAATGCTAGCAGCGCTCCGCGCGACACAGCGCTGCGGTGTGAGCAAGAGTCTGGACGCAGCGACTGCGCCAGCGCTGCAGCTCGTTGCGTGCCTGCTCTTGTGTCGCCTCGCAGTCTCTGGGAGCGAGCTCGACCGCGAGCCACCAGGTACTAGCACTGTACGAACGAGCGCGCACGCATGCATGCGCTTGGTCCTCGGTCCTAGCACCCGTACTCCTGACCACGTTGCGTCTGCACGCAACCGAGTGACTGACGCTGATTGTTCATGTCCTACTTCATATATCTATGCCTCTGTGTGCGTGTGCGTGTGAGAGAGCAGTGCCGCACAGGCAGCGCGTTGAGGCGCTCGTGCAGAGCGGTGCGCACGAGTTTGCGCTCTCCGTGGTCAAGCTGAGCGCGGTGTCGGACGCACTGTTGGCGCAGGCGCTGCGCTTGCTCGAGCTCATCGCAGCGATCGGTGAGCGAGTGCTGCTGCACTTGTGTTGTTGCGTGTGTTGTTGGGCTGATATATCGTTCGCTGCCGCGTTCACCTACACTTGCTGTTGTTGCTGGCTGCAGACGCGAATCGCATCCCGCTGACACGCCTCGGGGCGTCGCGCGCAGTCAAAGTGGTCTACAACCGCCCCACGGCGTCGCCGCCGCTCCAGCTCTTGTGCGAGCGCGCGATCGCAGCGATCGAGGGCACGTGAGCGCTGGGATGTCCTATGCGCGAGCGCGATATGGTCATGAAGACCAGTGGGTGAACAGTGAGCAGTGAGCAGGTGAAGGAGTTGAAGCGAAAAGACATCTGCCTTGCATTGTATGGCGAGACGGCAGATGCTTGCAACAGCAACAGCAGCTTGCGTCGAGTCTCGAGTCCAGTTGTGGAGGTGGTGTGCATGTGGTGGTGTGCTGGAGCATGGAGCACGGAGTCCGGCTTTGCGTGGTTTGTTTTGTTCCCTCGCAGTGCTTTGCGATCGATCGATCAGCGATCGTGTTGCCTGCCATCCAGGTCGATTCCCGCGAGTCTGCTGGGTCATAGAGGCTGGAGGCGAAAGCCGATTTTGGTGTGCAAAGAGCGGTGCAAGCGAGCGAGCGAGCGAGCACGAGCTTACGGGTTGTTGCGAGGTGCCTCGAGTGATCTGTGTCTGTGTCTGTGTCTGTGTCGAGTGCAGTGAAGACATACCAAGCAACACGTTTGTGTGTGAGGGCACATGCGCTGCTTGCGATTGGGACTGTTGAGATTGAGATTGAGATTGCCATGGCGACTTGGAGCGAGTCGAATGTAGCGCTAGTCGCTTGCAAGCGACTTGGAACAGCGCGCCCCGCGTCATGCGCACACACACGCGGGAAGTCGTCGTCGTCGTCGCTGGTGTTGTGAGACGTGCCACTCTTGTGTGCGCTCGGATCGTGCACCTTCGCGCGCGCGCCAACAAGTCGCTGTCGACGAGTCCGCGCTCACAGGACCGACGCGCGGACTCGATGCGCTCGTGATGAACGAGCGCAAGGGCCGGAGCTCGCCAGGGGCGCTCATGCGGGCGGATGCCAGGCAGACATGTTTGAACGACGAGCGAACTCGACAGGTTGAGAGCGAGAGGATCGTTGGTGCAAATCTAGTTTCTCGTTCGAGAGCGAGCGCTGAGCGAGCAAGAAGCGTCGCGACTTTCGAGAGAGCGGGTTCTTCCGCCAAAGTGGGTCACACCAACTGTCACGCGCTGCGAGCATCCCCCTCCAACTCGGACCGAAGTCGAAGTCGAAGCCGAAGCCGAACTCAAAGTCGAGACAAAAGCGACTTGTCACCGTCGTCGACACACCCACACACATGCAGACACTACTTTCCCGCGGTCGCTATTACACATGCATTCACGAGTAGGAAAGATGGCAACCACACACGCGCATTGTCAAACGTTGTCCAGCCATTTCGGCTCGAGTGTCGCGACGATAGCGACGACACGCACTTGACGCCCCAGCGCGCAGCGCGCCACACTCTTTTTCCGCCGCGGTTCTTCGTCCTGCTCTTGCTCGCTCTTGGCGCGCCGAGGAGAGACGATATCGTCGCAGGCAAGCGCAGGACGCCAAGCGTTCATTGATTTGTCTTGCACCGAGTATGCTGCGAAAGAGTTGGAAGACCCTCGTCGAGGACGAGGCGATCGAGTGTTCAACGGCGGGACAACACTTGGCGTTTGTATGCCGCGAAAAAGAACACGTATACCTCTCTCGCTTCTGATGCGTATATTGTTTCCATTTCGGTTTGATCCGAGTCTGCAGCAGCCATGTCCGCATACAATTCGCACGTGCGCAGCGTTTGCATGCAGCTGTCCGGTTGCGCCGCTATACTACACACCCAAACCGTATACACGCCTGCTGCGCGGCTGATGCAGACAGTCGCAGAGCCGGGTCACGTTCGAGAGGATGGGAAGCTGGACATGTTCGCTGGCTCGCGGCGGCGCCGATGAGTGAGTGAGAGAGGGGATCCAGGCAGATGGCAGCAACAGCGTCGCTTCTTGTCCAGCAGAGCCGCTCCATGGCAAGTGGTGCGCGGGCGCTGCAAGCGGCCATTCCCAAATCCGCGGTCAACGACTCGAGACGCTCGACGACAGCACCATCCACGCGCTGCGCTCCACGAACTCCACCGCAGACGCACGCACCACCGACACCGACACACCCACCATACCACGCTCGGCAGTCGCAGTCATGGAGTCCAAGCCGAGCTTCTTCGAGAACCTCTGGCGCACCAAGCCGCTCAAGGTGATCCACGCTGAGGAGAACTCGAACGACCTCCCGCGCTCGCTCTCGCTCTTTGATCTTGTCTGTATCGGCATCGGCGGCACGGTCGGCTCTGGCGTGTTCGCGACGACCGGCGACATCATCTCGACCACGGCCGGTCCAGCCGCAGTCCTCTCGTGGATCATCGCCGGTATTGTCTGCTGCATGAACGCGCTCGCGTACATGGAGCTCTCGACGCGCGTGCCGTCGTCCGGGTCGACGTACGCGTACGCGTACCACGCCATTGGCGAGCTCCCTGCGGTGATCGCGGCGTGGCTGCTGACGCTCGAGTACGGTGTCTCGGGCGCCGGTGTTGCTCGGAGCTGGGCCGAGAAAGTCGAGGACTGGCTCCTGCGCGACCACCCAGACGGGAACTTTGAGTGGCTCAACAAGAAGTACACGAACCTGCTCGCAGCGGCGATCATGGCGCTCTCGGTCGTCGTGCTCCTCTGTGGCGTGCGCTTCGGCAAGATCTTTGTGAACACGATCACGTCGCTCAAGGTCGGCGTCGTGCTCTTCATTATCGTCGGCGGCTTCGCAGTCATGGACACGCAGTTCCTCTCGCCGTTCATCCCGGACAAGGTCGACAAGGTCGACGGCACGACATCGTTTGGCTTCCAGGGCGTCATCACCGGCGCGTCGAAGGCGTTCTTCGGCTACATTGGCTTTGACGAAGTCTGCTGTCTCGCGGCGGAAGCGAAGAACCCGAAGAAGACCATGCCGCGCGCCGTGATCATGGTCGTGATGGGCACGATGTTCCTCTCGGTCTTTGCGTCGTTTGTGCTCTCGGGCATGACGACCTTCACCGAAGCGACGAGCTTCCCAGAAGGCTTCGAGGCGCAGCACACGCATTGGGCCGCGCAGATCGTGCGCGCCGGTGAGACGATCACGATGCCAGTCGTCGTGCTCATTAGCTTCCTCGCGCAGCCGCGTCTGAACTACGCGCTCGCGTGCGACGGTCTCATGCCGCAGATCTTTGCCAAGGTCGACGACAAGGGCAACCTGTTCGTGAACACGCTCATCACGGGCATCTTCTTCACGGCCATTGCGTTCGTCGTGCCGTTCATCACGCTCTGGGACATCGTGAGCTTCGGCATCCTGCTGTCGTTCAACATGTCGAACGTCGCGCTCATGATGGTGCGCTTCCGCAAGGACTCGCCGACGCTCGCGCCGAAGCTCATTGGCGGCATCGTCGTCAACGCGCTCTTTGCGACGTTCTTCTACCAGCAGGGCTACGTGAACAACGACCACACGTGGTGCCTCGTCGTGGCGATCGTGTTCTTGGTCGCCACGGTCGCGACGACGGTCGTGCTCGCGGTCAAGTGCCCGCAGGAGGAGAACGACCCGGTGAACTTCTCGGCGCCGCTCGTGCCGTTCATTCCGATGCTCTCGATCCTCGCGAACTGGTACTTGATCTCGCAGATTGGGCACCTTGGCATGGGTCTCGGCTGCGCCTGGGTCGGCGCTGGCATGATCTCGTACTTTGTCTACGGCTACGGCAACTCGGCCGGCCGCACAGGCTGGAGCGCGCTCCTCAACTTCATCCCGCGCGACTCGAACATGCGCTCGCCGATGCTCTCGGTGAACGAAGTCGGTCCGTCCATGGCGACGATGGTCAAGGAGAAGCTGTAGAGCACGTGACAGAGGAACGAGACGGAGCGGCTCGGTTGGCGAGCGCTCGCCAAGAGGACGGCGACGAGAGGTCGTGCAGTTAGGACCACGCGCGCCGCGATGTGCCAAATAAACGTAGTGTGTCTGTCTGTCGGTCTGGCTGGCTGTCTCGCCACGTGTGAGCGAGTGTCGTTGGGTCCACGTCGCCTTCATGAGCGCCGGTCTCTCTCGGCCAGTTCGCCGACGATGTTGCTCTAACGTACGATGGCAATGCCCTTCGCTCGTCGGATCCTTCACGACCGCAGTGTCGAGAGCACGCTGTTGGCAGCAGCGCGGAGCTCGGCGTAGACGTCCAAGTTTGCGTCGTGACGCGGCTCGAGCAGCTCGAGCAGTCGCTCCGTGAGCTTTTGCGTCACGAGCGGCGGGACTCGCGGCGACTCGGACGCGATGCCGCGACGCACGACGCTCAGGAGGCAGAGACTCGTTGCCACGAGCTCGCGAGTCTCTGGTGCGATCTCGCGCTGCAACGGGCTCGTGTGGTCGCTCATGTGTGCGACCGACGTTGCAACGAGGTCGCTGGCGCTCGAGCGGCTCTGCGCCAAGAGCTGCACCGCCCACTTCATGTGCTCGAGACTCAGCGACTCGGTTGCGCTACGCGCGTCGGCTGGGGACACCGATGCGTGAGCAGTCGTGTGGGACGCCACTGGTGCTTGTGCTGCAGAGTCTGACAGTGCGGACGCTGCCGTCTAGCGGCACAAGCGCACGCGCGGGGCAAACGACACTATGAGCGCCACGATCTTCGGCTGTACGCCCACGCACGCAGAGCTCGAGCAAGTGACTGATCGAGAGAGAGAGACGCACCTGTGCGTCGTGAGTACATTGCTGCAGCTGCAGGAGCGCGTGCTGGAGCGAGCGGTTGGTCGCATCGAGGTTCCTCACGATCCACTCGCACTGCCGCTCCAGGAGCCACCGGTCGTGATTGCTGCTCGTGTCAAACGGGAGCTGCCCATTGACCGAGTCAGAGCTGATGCTGCTGGCACAAGTGGCCTCGGCTGGCGCGGCTGACGGATGGTGAGCGCGTGCAGCACGTGCGTTCAGCGATGCGAGCGCAGTCACGAGCTGCTCTTTGCGCTGGAGCAGATCTCTCACACTCAAGATCGCACTGCTCACTGCGTGGCGCTGCTGCTGCTGTGTCGGCTCGGAGCGAGGAGCGGCAGGCGGCACTGGGAGCGTGCGTCCAGCGTACTGGAGCACAGTCGGCAGTGTCTGCGCTTGCTGCGACGACAACTGAATCGTCGATGCATCGCCGCGACTCTGCGAGCTGCTGTTCTTGCTGTCGAGCGTCATCACTGCGTCGATGCTGTACGCACGGACACTCGAGCCCTGATCAAACGCGACTGTGCACGCGCTAGTGCGCACGTCGCAGTTGAGCACAGTACCAATAGTGAACTCGATCGGAAAGCTGCTGAGTGGCACTGCAGTCCTCCACCACAGAGACACACTGACACTGTGAGCGAGGCATGGGAGAGCGAGAGCGTACGGCGAAGGCATCGTACCCAAGACTGTCGTGCCAGGCGCGAGTGGCCGCGTCCGCGCAGCAGTGCGAGTGCGCTCGAGCTTGCGCTTCTCGTGGGCGAAGAAGCGCTCACTGAGGCGACGAGGACGTCCCATGGACGCTCGCACGGACGACCAGACAGGGCGTGCTGCCCGCGTGATCTGCATATCGTCAGTCATCGCAACAGGCGTGAGCTCTCTGTCTCTCGCTCTCTGTCTCTCAAACGCACAGGCGTCGACACGTGCTCTGGCAGTCACGCACGTTCGCAAGTCCCATGCGCTGGAGACAGTCGATGAACTCGTTCTCGTCGTAGAACGCGCGGTCGACGCTCGGACAGAACCAGTGGGTCCACGGCAGCGCGAACTGCTGCGGCGAGCTCGACGCCTCTCGTCCGAGTGACGACAGGTCTGCAGCGAACGCGCGCGCACGTCGTGGACTTGCAGTCTGCAGCGCGAGGCGCGAAAGCGAGACACGGGCGTGTTAGTAGCAGCCACATAGACAAACTAGAGCATGCGTAGCCGAGCGATGGCCGCACCTTGCGCGGTGAGCGAATGCGATCCGCTACTGCGACTGCGTCGGCGCGAGTCTCGTTGCCGTCAGCTGACAGGATCTGCAGCTGGAGCTGTGTGCGTCGGTCGAGTTGGCTGGCGCCGGTGGCGCGCCGTGCGCGTGCACTGTCGCCCTCGCGCCACTTCCCGGGCGACAGAGCAGCAGGAGCTGTGGACGCGCGACTGCCCACGCGCTTTCGCGCCGCACGTCGAGCAGACGATGCGCTGTTGAGTCGGACTGTGCGCATTGCCAGTGTGTTAATGCTGCGCGTGGCGCTTGCGCTGATGTTCACTGTTGTTGCTCGTGTCGACTCGATCTCCGCGTCCTCCATGATGACGTCGTGCTCAGCGCTCGCTGCAGTGGGTGTGTCGTCCGTACCGCTCGTGTGATTGTCGTAGTAGCTCGTCATGGTTGCGAAGAAGCCGCTGACGGATGCGTCAGGTTGCGTGAGGTACGCGCGTTGGAGCTCAAAGAGCGCGCGCAGCATCGCTGGCGTGCGCGTCGGGATCTGCGCAGCGAGGTCGGCCCACACGATGTCATTGGCGCCACTCGCAGCAGTAGCAGTGACGATGTTGCGCAGGAGCATGAAGACTGCGCGCAGCTCGAGCGTCGTCCAGCGCGGGCCGAGCTCCATCGTCCTCTTCATTACCCCAGCTCGTCGGCACGCTTACTTTGTTGTGTGTGTGTGGAATCCGAGGCATGTGATGATTCGCGATTGTATCTTGTTTTCAGTATGTACCGCGAGATTGCATAACGTTTGCCACACGACCGTCGTGTTGTCGACCTGCCGGGAAGCAGCAGCAGCAGGAGCGAGGCGCATGGTCAAGAAGCTCATGAAGCTGTCGTCTGCAGTGGGGGCGAGCGCGCCGGTCACGCCGCTCGGCGCTAGCAGCGTCTTTGCGATCGTCGCTGGCGTCGTAGCAGTCGTCGGCGTCTCTGCGCTGCACAAGCGCCGAGCAGGCGACGCAGCAAGCAGCGGTCAGCGCAGCAATGTGCATGCGCCGCAAGTCGCAGTCGGGCTGCTGAACGTGCACGTGCCGCAGAACTTTCGGTTCGTAGCTGCTATCTGTCTGTGCGCGTATACTGAATGTGTCGTGGTGCACACATGGCGGCACGCGTCACTCATGGACGGAATGCTCGCGTGTGCAGCGACCTCGTGAAGAACGACGTGCTCGTGGAGAAAGCGATCGAAGGCGTGGCGCAGTCGCTCATCATCTACGTCTCGGGCCGCGACAAGCACGAAGTCGTGAACTACACGAGCGAACTGTACTGCCTCGTGTGGGACGTCGCGTGTCTAAAGGGCAAGCCGCAGCTCGACATCCGGTGCGTTTGCCTGACGGTCTCCATTGTGCGAGCGCAGTCGTCTGCTTCATCTCGCCAGTCACTCACGCACTATCGCACGACGTGCTCTACGACGCTATGCAATAGGATCGTGGGCGGCGTCGCGAGTGAACCGACGACATCGTGGCGCGAGCTCGTGCTCTTGCCAGAGCTCAACGCGGTCTTTGGCGAAGACGCGCTCGTCGACGTGCAGCGCCTGAACGCCCAGCGCTTTGAGAACGACGGGCTCTTCGCAGTGACGTACCACCCACTGTCGATGCACATCCAGCGCCGCCTCGCGCCCGAGTTCCAGTACTTTGAGAACGAGCAGACGGACCTCACACCGCGCGACGTGGTGCGTCGATTGCTGCGAATGGCCGCAGCGCCAGTGCGGACTTCGTCGTGAACTAACGCTGTCGCGTGACTGTGGCTTGACGCTATGCCTTCGGACTTCAAGGTGATCCTCGGTGGGACGTTCGACCACTTGCACAATGGGCACAAGAAGCTCCTGTCGCTCGCGGCGAGCATCTGCTCGCACACAATGGTGATCGGCGTGACGTGCGACGCGATGCTCACGACCAAGTCGCACGCTGTGCTGATCGAGTCGCTAGCAACGCGGAAGCAGCGTGTGCGCGACTACGTCCGGTTCCTCAAGCCGCACCTCGTGCTCGACATTGTGACGCTCGACGACCCGTTTGGTCCTGCGATCACGATCACTGAGCCAGCTGCGATTGTCGTATCGACCGAGACGCTCGCTGGCGCAACGAAGATCAACACGATCCGCTCGGAGCGCGGGCTCTCGAAGGTCCAGATCTTTGTCTGTCGCCGCACGGAGAGCAGCACGCTGAGCTCGAGCTACATCCGCGAGCGGCTCGCAGCTGCTGCAGCAAGTGCGCGGTCTTGAGTGCTCAAGTGTGCGTGAGTCGTGCGATCAAGAGCGAGAGAGTGCGGCCAGCGACAGTAGCGCAACGGCCGCAGTCGACAGTGGCATCGTAGTCTACTGAGACCAACAAGACCGGAGTGATGGTCGTGCCGGCCAATGGGTTCATTGCGTGAGGGCTCCACACGCACTCACTCACTCACTCTTGCGGCGGTTGCTAGCTAGCTACAGACGACAAAACTCTAGCGATCATACGGTGTCGACTGCGGGTCCAAGTCGCCGCTATCTGGCACGCTGCTGCTACTCAGCGTTGCTGCGACTGCTGCTGCGTTCTGCGATGATGCGAGTCCGAGCCCCAGCGCGCGCCGCAGTGCTGTGACATCGACCTCGAGCGGCACGACAAAGCCGTTGATCCGGAACGGAATCGGCTGGAAGAACGGCTCGTCGTCCGCGACGAGGTCCGGCACTGCGACGGAAGGTGCTGGCGCTCGGCTGGTTGTGCGCGCGACCTTGCGCGGTCGTTCGCTCTCGTCTTTGCCGTTTGCGAGCAGCAGGCCAGCTGTGCTACTGAGCTTGCTGCTGCTGTTGGTGCTACCGCCAGCGACTGCGCTGCTACTGCTACTGCTGCTGCTCTTGCCAATGAAACTCGAGCCGAGTGACGAGTTGAGGTCTGCGTACGTCTGGATCGCTTGCGAGATCGACTGAGCAGACGAGAGCGGGAAGCCATGTGCGCTCGTAGCAAAGCTGCCAAAGTGCGCACTCGAGAGCTCAGCGTGCGCTTGCGCTTGCACCTGCTGCTGCACTTGCGGACTCTCGTGGTGGAACATCTTCATCGACAGCCGCTTCTTCTCTTTCTTGTTCGTCGTGTCGACAAAGTACGCAAAGACCTCGTACTTGAGGTCGACTTTCATGCTCCGCGCGATCTTCCAGCGCATGCGCAAGAGCGGATCAAAGTTGCTCTCAGTCAAGAGGACGTACTTGGTCTGCGTCGCGTTGCTCGACGGCTTGAGGTAGATCCCGCGCTTCTCCTGCACGAACGCTTTCCCGAGCTTGCTGTAGTGGCGCTCGACTTTGCTCTGGAAGACGCCAAAGCCCTCTTCCGGGATGAACGTGATCGTGATCTCGTCGTGGAGCTTCTTGCGCACTGCCATGAGCGGCTCGCCGCACTTCATCGTGAGCACAGCAGTGCACTCTTCGCCGTGTGGGAATGCGTCAAACTCGCTGCCGATATCGAGCTCCTGCTGCGCATTCTCGTGCGCTTCCATTGGGTGCTGCTGCTGCTGTTGGTGGTGGTGGAGGTGGTAGCTGTCCTCAGCTGCCATAACGATGTTGTGCTGCTGCTGGTGGTGGTGGTCGATCGTGCCCATTGTGCTTGAGCGCACCACGCACGCTGGTGCTGCTTGGCTTTGCAGCGCCGACGACACCAGGTGCATTTTGCTTGTTCCCACGAAAAGCATTTGAATAATGTGAACAAAAGAGTCGACCTGGCAGGTGATTTTCGCTGGAGTGGTGGTTGATGCATTCGAATGCAGTCGTACTCTTTTTGCATTCGACACACGAGTTCGTACCAACAGGAAAATGTATGTTTGTGACGAGAGGGATTCGAATTGGCGGTCTGCCGAGCTGGACTATTTCATTCTGGACAATCGTAGTGTGGCGTGGTGTGGCATACGAAACTAACCAATCAATTTGCACGAATTTGAGCACAATCATGTGTGGTACAGCGTGGCTGGCGTTTGAAAAGTGCGGTACAGTGATCTCATGAAAGCGGAACCTTGTACCGACACACGCTTGCTTGCTTGCTTGTGCAGCAAGCAGACCCAGTTCCTGACGCCCACTCCTCACATCTCCAAACCAACTTGATGTGTCGCTCTTGGCGTGTGCACATGTATGTACACTCGCCGCGAACTTGCCGTGGTGGCGATTACCAAGGCGGTGTGGCCCGCACAATGCCTTCCCTCGTCCGAGGCAGCTCGACACTCGACCCTTTCGACGCTCTCGGCCAGTTCGAGGTCCCTCCCGCACACATTCGCTGCTTCAGTTTCGGTCATGCTCGAAACGACACGCCCGCTCCGCACATGCGCGCTTCTAGTCTAGCGCACATATTGCCATCGCGCTTTGAGTCCTGCGCCAGCGCATTGCCATGTCAATGGCGCGTGTCCTAGCTAAACCCAGCACGCACCAGCAGCACGCTGGCAAGTGAGTCTTACCACCAGCGTAAAGCGGATGTGGCAGCCCGGAGCGCTGCTTGATTGCTCGCTGGTGCTGGCACCGGATTCCCTTTGCTCGAGCGTCCGAGCGCTCTTGCCTTGCCACACAGGCGCGGCCAACGCACTGGAATGGTTGCTTAACGAAGCGAAAGGAACGGGACGACGGAGCGCCGCCGCGTGCTCTCTTCAGACATGTCGAGTCGACACCAGTGTGTCGCGGCATCCATTGCGCGATGCGAAGACACCGACACAACGCTGCGCAGCGCAGAGCGCTCGTGCCGACTCGCTCGTTTTGTGTCGACTCGCTTGCTTTGTGTCGACTCGCTCGGTTCGGTTCGGTTCACACCAAGTATCCCACACTCGCGCATGCTTGTCAAAAAAGAAGCGCCCGAAACACACTAGCTTTTTGTAGACTGCCGAAAGCGCGACTCAGCGCACTGGAGACTTTTTACACTTGGATGAAGCATGCGAATGCGAACAGCTCCCGTTTCTGGCGGGAGCTGAATTCTGAATTCTTGCGCTGAATGCTTGAGGAGCGCCATCGCTGTTCATCGCACACGACATCCGGCGGCGTGTCGATCGAGCCGATCGAGTCGATCGGTCGCACTTGCGCTGCAATCGAAGAGCATTGCGATAGTGATCGCGCTTGCTGCTGCTGCTGCTCGAGAACAGAATGCGCTCGCTCGCCTGAAAGCCTGAAAGCCTGAAACACGGCATCAAACGCACACGACTCGACCGCGGTCCAGCGTTCAACACATTTGCTGCTGCAACAGCGACGGGACAGACCCATGCTTTCGCAGAGTATGCATGTGCGCAGTAGAGCCAAAGTGAAAAGTCCGCCTCTTTGTTGATTAATACTAGCACTCGCAACAGCACGTGCGCCAGGGCTCATACGAGAGCAAAGGCGCAGTGGAATGCTCGGTCTGCCAGACGCACAGCCGCCGCCTCTGTGTGCGTGCGCGCCACATGCCGAGCACTCGCTGCGCTCGGCGCACCATCTGTCTCAATGAGCGATCACCGACATGTGACTCGGCACCGACGCGCGCGCACAATTCTCCAGAGGCTCCGAGAGCTGCGTCGCATGCAGCGCACATGTGCACGTCTCTCGACGCGCAGCGAGAGCAGAAGAAGTGTACGACATCTGCGTGCGCCGCGCTGCGAGAGCGGCTGTTGGCTCGAGCGAGCAGCGCGCGAACAGTGTGACAGATGCCTTCTCCGGCATGCATATGCTCAACGCGAGCATGCACGCCGGCGAGGTAGTTTCTGGTCTGCATGCATGCGCGAGGGAGTGTTCACGTGCTGAACCCAGCCGCGGTCGTCGTCGTCTTAGCAGCAGCAGCAGGGCCAGTCCAGTCTTCCCCACCTCGCACTCGCGTCTGCGGCCAGAACGAGTCACCGCCCGCTCGTCACTTCCGTCGTCGCCGCCGCCTGCTCCCATCAACACGAGCAGCAGCAGCAGTTGCAGCAGCTCGCACCGCCACCACTCCCGTCGTGCACGACAACGACCATCATGGCTGGCGGCGCACTCTTTCCGCTGCCGTCCAACTTCTTCCCGAGCATGGAGCTCTCGGCCGAGGAGGCGGCGTCGTTCCAGGAGTGGGGCGACCGACTGCTCCAGGAGACCGTCGACGCGTACCACCGCGACCAGCTCGACTCGCGCGACCAGAAGGAGCGCAAGTGGAAAGTGCTCAAGCAGCGCGGGTCGCTCACGGCGTTCCGGCGCCGCAAGTCCGCAGGCGAGGACGACTACAAGTACCTCTGCACAGGCCTCATCGAAGGCACGCTCGACGAAGTCGTGCGCGGTCGGTACGCCGACAACACGGACGACTTTCGCCGCGTGAGCGCGGTCTACCGCGAAGACCTCGTCGACTGCGCCGTGCTGCACACGATCGAGCGCGAGTCGCCAGCGCGGCCGTACTACTACTCGGGCTTCAAGTGGATGACTGTGCAGTCCCCCGGTAAGGGGCTCGTGAAGAACCGCGACGTGTGCTGGTACGAGCAAGTCGGGCTCACGCGCGACCGCAATGGCAAAGAGATCGGGTACACGCTCACGGAGTCTGTCGACCTGCCAAACTGTCCGACGTTCTCGGACTGCGTGCGCGCGAAGCTCTCCGTGTGCTACCTCTACCGCCGCAACAAGAGCGGCGGCGTCAAGGTCTACATGCGCGGCCGCAACAACGCCGGTGGCAAGGTCATGGACTACATCGCCGACCAAAAGTCCGCAGACCTCTGGCTCCGCGTCGACCGATCGATGGCGGTCTCGCAAGCGGCGATCGCAACGGCGTTCGTCGAGCTCTCAAAGACCAAGCCGCGCATGAACTTGTACGTCCTTGTGTGGCTCATTGAGGATGCAATTGTCCCCGCTGCCGATGCCAGGGACTCACGCATTTGTTGCATGCTTGTTACAAATGACAGTGAGAAGAAGAAGTGCGAGATCTGCGAAGATCGCATTGGCACGATCATGTCGTCGACCAAGCAGTGCGCCATGTGCCATCGCTTCACGTGCGCGCGGTGCATCGTGAAGAAGCGCGTGCTGAGTCCGCTCGTGGACTTCAAAGCCGTGTGCCGCGAGAACTTTTGCAAAAAGTGTCTCCGGTACGTCTCGGACGTGAACTTGCGCGACCCGCAGAGTCTCCACGACGTCTGGCACTTTGCGACGTCTGCGAGTGGCGATTCGTCGCACCGGTCGTACGTGCGGCAGTTCGAGTCGGACAATGGCACGGACTCGAGCCGCGACACGGACGAGTCGCAGAGCGTGCCAGCCACGTCGCGCACGCGCAGTGTCGCCGAGTCGGTCTCGAGTGACGGTAGTGACCGGTCGTTCCGGCAGCTCCCGCCGCCACCGACGATCGTTGCGAAGCCGCTGCAGCTCAGGCAGCACCAGTTGCCGCCGACGATGCAGCAAGCCGCGCCGCCGCGCAAGCTCGTTGCGCGCACGAACTCGGCGAACAACATGCACTTGCTGCACCACCACCACCCGTCGACGCTGCCAGCAGCGCCTGTGACTTTATATGAAGGCGCGACGCGTGTGCCGAGCAGCCGGAGTGCAGATCCGTACGCGAATGGACGCCACGTGCCGCAGTACGCGGGCAGTCCAGTCGCGTCCGTGGGCTCGTCCATGTCGTCGCACCACTCGCACCGCTCGCGCCACGATCGCAAGGGCAGCAGCGGCGGCAACAGCGGTGGTTACTACGGCCAGCCGTCGTTTGGCTCGGACTACTCGTACGCGCAGACGACGTCGACGCGGAGCACGAGCAGCCACGGCGTACCGTCCGAGTACGCAGAGAGCTACCAGCCGCTCACAACGTCGGCGCTCCAGGGCCACAACCAAGCGACGGGTGGTGGCTACTCGTCGTACCACCCGCACCACGCGACGCCACAAGCTGGGTACACGCCCGATGCGATGATGGCGCAGATGATCAAGATGAACATCATGGCCGAGAAAGCGCAAGCGATGGTCGAGCACAACGACCGCGTCGCGCGCGGTGTGCACCCGCACCAGGCGCAGCGCTACTAGGTCACAGGTCGTCGTGCGTGTTCGCATTTTGAATTAGTTAGTCCCTTGTCGTCCAAATGAAAAAGATCAACCGCACGACTGTGGCCAATGGGTTCACTTGATTGCTGGTGCAGCTCGTTCAGTACCAAGTAGTGTGATGGCGTGGGCGATTCACGCAAGGCGGTACGTGGGTGCCGGAGTAGCCACGAGACGTCGCCACCACGAGGCAGCAGCGGCGTCAATGCGCACGACGCGTCCGTCGAGCACGAGCTTGTGCAAGTGCTTGTCCACGGCTTTGCGTGCTGCGAGCTGCAGTGCGAACGGCAGCGACGTGTAGATACGGCGCATGATCTCGGCTGCCGAGAGTCCGATTGCTGGCTGCGGCAATGACAGCGACGAAGTGGATGCGCTTGCGGATTGCTCCTTTGCTGCAGCGAGTGCCGCTAGCACCTCTTGCTCGCGCTGTTCGCGATGCGTGATGTACTCGCGGATCTTCGCGGCTGCGTCCTGCACGACCGGGCCGTGCCCGGGGAAGATCACGTACGGATCGCGCGCTTGCAGCAGCACAAGGGACGCCATGAGTTCGCGCAGTGAGTCAAAGACGCAGCTGCCTGCGCCGAGGATACAGTCGCCGGAGAAGAGTGCTGGCTGTGCATCAGGCTGCGTCGCGTCTTCCAAGAAGAAGCACATGTGGTCGTTGTAGTGTCCGGGCGTGTACACTGCGCGCAGCACGAGCGATTGCGCGCCAGTGCCGCTTGTCGCGACCGAGAACGTCGCGCCGTCCGCCAAGTGCTCGACACCGAGCAGCGCGCTCTCGGCATTTGACACACGCAGCGTCGAGTCGTCAGGCGGCAAGTACTTCCACACGCGCACGTTCGGGAACGCCTCTTTCACGCGCAAGATCCCGCCCATGTGGTCGTAGTGGCCGTGCGTGAGCAGCACATCTGTGATCTCAGCCACACCGGCGTCGCGGCATACGCGCAGCAGCGTTGCCATGTACTTGTCGTTGCCGTCGCTCGCGTCAATGAGGATCCGCTTCGCACCGTCGCCGACGAGGTAGGTGTTTGTACCGCGGAGTGTCATGCGACTCGGGTTCTGTCCCATGATGCGCAGTACATGCGGCGCAACGGCTGCGACGTTCGGGAGCACTTCGAGTGCGCTCGAGACGCCCGATGCCCAGAGCAGCAGTGACTGCCAGCGCACGCGCACATGGAACGACAGAAACTCGCGCAGCGGAATGTGCGCGACGCCACGGTACGTGCGGTGTCGCTGGAGCGCCGGCACGACGAGCGCGCAGCACGCGCTGGCTGCGGCGACGGCAGCGGTCGCGAGCGCTGGCACCGACACCATCGCTCCTGCTGAAGTTGAGTTGCAAGGCGCTCGACTGCGTCAACAAGCGTTAAATTTATACGGCCAGTGATTGGAAACGAAACTCAGCATACTCAAATCAAGTGAAACGAGCTGCAGGCGGTGTCCACGTGGAAACGAACGAGCACACGAGCAGGATGCGCTCGACGGTGCTCGCCGCAGCGCTCGCGCTGCTCTCAGTCGTTGCCACGACTGGGCTGCGGTCTGTGCATGCGCTGCAACTCGAGGCACCAGATGCGTCGTACGTCGTGCAGATCCACGCAAGTCGTGACCCAGAGACGCTCGGGTTCGTTCCCGACCTGACACCGACGCGCTCGCAAGTGATGGCGCTTGCGTCTGGCAAGCGCTTCGAGTGCTTCGTGCCGCTCACGCCTGAGACGCTCCACGCGCATCACCAGTCGCACGATGCAGCAGCTGCACATGACGACTCGATAGACGATCACGTGCAGCAGCAGCAAGACGACGCAGCGTTCCTCGTATTCGGTCGCGCAGCAGCGAAGAAGATCCGCCCCAAGTGCATTCAGTACGTCGACATGACCGACAACTGGGTCTACGAGGTCTGTCCTGGCGTGCTCGTGCGCAGAGTCAGCCTTCACGCACGTAGCAGCAGCAACAGTGCCGACAGCACAGACAGCGCAGGCGCAAGCGACGACACTAGTGATACGTCACTGAGCGCGAGTCTCATCAAGACGCAGCAGATCAACGCAGCAGCTGCCGCTGCAGCACAGAGCCACGAAGTTGTCGAGCTCGGACAGTTTGCAAGCGACTACCGCGCCAACGCGCTTGCGTTCTCGGACTTTGTCGGGGCAGAGACGCAAGAGCGCGTGCGCACGACCGAGAAGCCGCTGTTCACGCAAGTGTATCGCGACCGCGCGAGCGGCGACGAGGTACACGTGCAGTTCCTCTGCAGCGCGAGCGCTGTCGATGATGCAGTCGCTGGCGTGCAGTGGCGTCGCGCTGCGTCAGGTTCAGACTCTAGCAGTAGCAGCAGCAGTAGCAAGGAACCGCGCACAGTCTCTGGCTTCCTCGTGCTCTCGCGTGGGTTCTGCGACCCGGCGTACGCAGACGCCGCCGAGTACAAGCGCTTCACGGTGCGATCGCTGCTGCAGCCGCTCGTCGACGCGCACACGTGCATCAAGCGCAATGAAGGCTGGTGGACGTACGAGTTCTGCTTTGGCGCGAGCATTCGGCAGTACCACCGCGACGGCGAGGGTCGCATCACGGCCGAGTTCTCGCTCGGGACGTTCGCCGCGTTGAAGAACGAGGCACTTGACGCCTCTGGTGGCGCGCTCGTGCGCGAGCACATTGACGCCACGCACGACGTCGCGCGGCCGGCGTTTCTCGAGCTCTACGACCAGGGCTCGCACTGCAAGGAGTTTGACCACTTCACGCCGCGGCGGGCGAAAGTGTACTACTACTGCAGCCAAGGCGGCGCGAGCCACCACATCTTGAGCGTGAAAGAGACGCAGACATGCGCGTACGCAATCAAGATCTCGTCGCCGGCGCTGTGCGATCACCCGCACTTTGTGAGCGACGAGCAGAAGCGCGACGCGCGGGCGGAGGTCGTGCACTGCGTGCCGCTTGGCGACGCAGCAAGCGATGAGCAGGTGGCACCAGCAAGTGTGCAGCGGCAAGAGACTATCGAGGCGACTGGGACTCCTGGGACTACAACTGCGGCTACTATTGCTACAACCAAGGCGGCGCCATCCGAGCAGGCATGAGAGATAGTCATGTAGGAGCTTGTGTCCCAGGAAGAACCCAAAGAACACCGCAAAGCACAACGACATCTTAGTACTAACAGCATCGGGCGGAACTGGAGCGCCTTCGACTCGAACGCGTCTGTTGTGGACAACCGAACCGAGCGCAGATCGATTGCAGCCACGAGATCGTTCCTGTGTCGACTGCGCAAACTGCCGCGATGGACGTTCGAGTTCGAGTGTCTTGGAGCGCTGCTGCCAGCCAGTGCATTGACCACGTGGTGGTGCCACTTGAACCGACGCAGTAGAAAGATCCATCCACGTCAAACACACGAGCACACGACCTTGGGTCCGAGCGATTGACCGAGTTTGCTAGCGTCGTCGTGCATGATGCAGCAGCAGTGCTGCGACTGGTGCGTGGTGGCTCTCTCTCTCTCAACATGTGCGAGCTCTCAACATGTGCGAGCTCTCAACATGTGCGAGTCGGTCGTTCCGCTGGTGGACAGACGGTGATGCATATCTTCATCGTGTGTTGGCACTTCAACGTGCGAAGATCGTAATGCACTCGACGCGATTTAGCGCGTGGAGACTCGGTTTTACGGCGCATGTGAAGGACGGAGGGCATGGCGTCCGACTTCGGGGAGCTGCTGGCGTAAATATGCTCGGTGTGATTTCACCCGTCGCGCAGTTCGTCGGGTGGGCGGATTACAGTTGTTTGTGCATGATCGCAACCCGATTAGCGAATCCCAACAAGCACGACTCGGTCAATGGACCGAGGGTGTGGTGACGGCATAGTGCAGACAGCACAATAGCTCCCCTCGAGGCAGCTATTGCGCGCCGCGGGTGCAAGTGTCCTGCATCATCGCATACATGGTTGGTACGTGCGGTTGCCGCTTCGAGACCCGCATACAACTCAAGTCACTTGATCCTGCAATATTTTGTCAAGATGCACGAGTACCCTCGGGAGATTTGCGCTCCGCAATCGCGCTCGGGTGCGGATCGATGTCCCGGCCATGCACCGATTCCGCCGCGGCTTGCGTGGCCACCAGCCAGTCACTCCGAATGGCTCGCGCACTCCCACAGCAGCGGCCGACTCGCACGCAACGTGTGTGTGAGTGCTGCTGTGCGTGTTGGGCGACTTCGTGGATGAGGCTACGGGCGCCGCCGCAGTGCGTTTGAGCTCGGTCAGGAGTTTGCGAGCGCGCCTCACTTTGCAAAAGTAGACGCCGCCACCACTCGTCCGTCCGTCGTCGTCGCACACCGCCGCGCGCATTACCTTGCCAGCAGCTCACACACACACACGCACACACACACGCACACACACGCACATCACCACCTCCACCACCAGCCTCCCCCCTCATTGAGATTCCCCCGTCGGAAGCAAGTGCGAGAGCGAGTGACCAAGCGAGCGATACCCGAAAGAAAGACAGACCACAAGCCTCCTCTTTCGACGCTCGCCCACCCGCCCCCTCCTCTCCTCTCCGACCCCACCGCCGCAAGCCTCTCCGCCCAAAGCGTTTCGTTCATGCTGTTGTCGGTCGACGCCATCTACCTCATCAGCAGCGACGACATTGTTGATCCGACCAACATCTTCACGGGTTTCTTCTACATCGGAGCCTGCGACGAACCAGCGTAACACGCCTTCCGCTCCGACATCTCCTCCATCCACCTAGCTACGTCCGTCTCCCGCCTCCCCACTCGCCTGCCTTCCTGTCGTCGCTGCTCCACCAGCTCCGTTCAGTTTCGTTCGCCACCTCTGCACCAACTACACCGCCACCGCCACTCGCGACGCCATGGTCACGCCGTTCCCTGAGCCGATCAAGCTGACGCCGCCCACGCCGTCGGACGACGAGACGTCGTCGACGCAGTCCGAGACGTCCGAGCCCGCGTCCGTGCCCAACACGTTCGAAGGACCGGAGAAGAACCTCGAGATCGACTTCAAAGTCGGCGTCGGTCACGCGAATGGCTTCCGCGAAGTCACGCGCGCGGAGCTCGACGTGATGCTTGAAGCTGGACAGTGCTGCATCCTCTCGAAGACGAGCAACGAGCACATCGACGCGTACGTGCTGTCCGAGTCGAGCCTCTTTGTGTACGCGCACAAGGTCGTGATCAAGACGTGCGGCACGACGACGCTGCTCAAGACGCTGCCGTTCATCAAGACGTACGCCGACGCGCTTGGTCTCGAGATCGAGTGGGTGAGCTACTCGCGCAAGAACTACACGTTCCCAGAGGACCAAGTGTTCCCGCACACGTCGTTCCAGACCGAAGTCGCGTTCCTGAACGACTTCTTCCCAGAAGGCTCGGCGCACGTGCTCGGGCCGCTGAACCGCGACCACTGGTACATCTACGTCTGGGACGCCGAAGAGCACGAACCAGTGGCGCCGTCGCACCACTACGGCGGCAGCAGCAGCGTCCGCCGCCCGCTGGCGTCGATGAACAAGAACAACGAAAGCACGCTCCAGGTCTTGATGCAGGACATGCACCCGAGCGTGGCGCAGAAGTTCTTCAAAGAGACGGACCCGACCATGACGTCGCGCCGCATGACGATCGAGAGCGGCATTCGCGACCTCGTGCCCGGCGCGACGCTCGACGACTTTGCGTTCGATCCGTGCGGCTACTCGATGAACGGCATCCTCTTTGACGCGTACTACACGATCCACATCACGCCGGAGAGCCACTGCAGCTACGTGAGCTTCGAGACGAACGCGCGCTTGCGGTGCTACGAGTCGCTCCTGAAGAACGTCGTGCGGTGCTTCCGTCCGGCCAAGTACTGCGTGAGCGTGTACGCAGACCGCAATGCGCTCGAGACGACGAAGAACAGCATCTTCTCAACCGAGCTCCTCGCAGTCGACGACGACTTGAGCTACAAGCGCGTCGGCGGCCACACGCAAGCGACGTTTGAAGGCGACTACCTCTGCCTCATGGCGAACTGGAGCGTCACGGACAGCACGGTGAGCCGCCGCCCACGCGCGCAAAAGTACCGCTCGCCGTCGTTCGCGTAAGCAACGGTCACACGCGCCTCAAGACTGATTGATCAGCCGTCTGGTCGATCAGCTCCTCTCTCTGCATCTACATCGACGATTGACGAGCCGCCCTGGCTCGTGCAGACGACCTGAAGGTGCACACTCGAAGCAGTCGGTCGCTCTCGCAACGCAACGCGCTTACTAGAGCAGCGTCGCTGCGTGCGCTGGCTGTTCGCGCGTGTCCACGTGAGGTGTCGTCCGCATTGCATGTCTCCGTTTCCAGGCTGTCCACATCCGATGGACACCCACTTCAAGCCTAAAATACGACTCTGTCTGGAGCGAGCTTGAGCACGAGCGCTTTCTGCAAGCGCTTGAGCGCCACCCCAGCGGCCCTTGGAGTGTCGTTGCGGGTATCGTCACCTCTGCTGCAGCGTGTGGAGCAGCGATCGTGCAAAGTGGTCGCACCGCTGGAGCACCTCGCGCTTCTCGTTGCTCACAATCTCACGCGCTTGCTCCGCTAGTGCGCACTGCTCGCTCACGTCGCGCAGTGTCCGCGCGTCTTCAGTGCGCAACCGCTCGAGCTCGCTGGCGTGCTCCTGTGCGAGCGCGAGCTTCTTTGCGTGCTGCCGCACACCGTGCCTCGCGAGCTGGAGCTCGTGCACCAGCGCATGTTCTTAGTGCGCAGTGTGCTCGTGGCGCCATGAAGGAGCTGGAGCTCCGGCATCACACCGTCAAGTGCTTTGCTTGCGGCTCCAGCTCGTCCACGGCTCGACGCATGAGGTGCGTTGTCGTCGTCGCTTTCGACTAGCAGCAGCAGCTGCAGCGTCTTCACCACTGCTCCTCGCGTGAAGCGAGCGCTCGATGTAGCTGCGCAGCGTCTCGACAGTGCTGCGGATCGCCTTTGTCTCGGCTCTGAAGACTTGATGCTGAGCGAGCAGCTCGTCGATGCGCGCGTCGTGGCTCACGCGCTGGGTCTGCAGTGCGCGCTTCTTGTCCTTGACGCGGTCCTGGAGCTTCGCGACGTGGCGCTCGAGCTGCTCGACGTGCTGCTGCTTCGCACTGGCGTCTGCCTCTGGGTCTCAGTATAGAATTATCGTCGTGGTAAACGCTGCTGTGTTCGAGGAGCGCTCGCCAACGCTGCACAATGGCGTCGCCGACGCTTCCATTGCCGCTGTCGCCGCAGCAGCGCGCGCTCCATGCGCTCAGTGCGAGCTCGTTCGCGTTTGCACCAACGTCGCCATCGCGACAGCATCCGTCGTATGGAGGAGGGGGTGGCAGCGCTGTACCTGCAGCAGCCCGCGTCTCGCCGCGACAAGTGAAGCTCCAGCGCGTGGAGCCACCTGCGCACACACTTCGACTGCCGCTGCGCGACCACGTCGCTGCGAACTTTCATCACGAGCTCTTTCAATTCCACCAGATGCTCCGCGACGCAGTCGCCAAGTGCGAGCACGACGACGCGAGTCGCACGCGCAAACCGCCGCCACTGCCACGCACAGGCGCCAAGTGTGTTGCAGGTGGCTCAAGCGCAGTATCGTTGACATCGCCGCCATCACTTGCACAGCTCGACCGCAGCATACTAGAGCTGCTCACGAGCGACCGTGGCGACGCCGTGCTGAAAGAGTTCTTTCGCCAGTGGCACCGCACAGCAAGCGCTGCTGGCACCACTAGCGCAAGCAATGACGACAGTGACGAGCAGCAAGGAACGCAAGCTGTGCTCTGGGACGTGTTCGAGACGTTCTTCAAGAGCGTGCCGCTCGTGCTGCCTAAGAGCGAGGTGGGGAACACGAAGAGCTACTACCGGTACCTCGACGCGCTCCGGTCGCTGCGCGATGTGCTCTTCACGCTGCTCTTCAAGCGACCGAGTGCTGAGCAGCGTCGAAGCGATAACGACGACGATGCGGACGACGACAACGCGAGCGAGACGCTGCTCGGTACCGGTGGCCGCTCGCTCAGTCTACTTCTCTCGAGCAAGTCAGCTCTGTCGGCTTCACTGCCACAGCAGCACCCACAGCAGCCATCGCCACAGACGAAGCTGCTGCCCATGCACATGTACTGTCGCCAGCTCGAGCGCGAGCTCAGTAAACTCCGCGAGCGCCACCCGAGTCGCTCGCGCATCGCTGGCTTCCGCGCGTCGCTCAAGTGCAGCGAGCGGGAGGACGTCGGACTCTTGAACGACACAACAGTACTCTTGCTCCTCGACTTCTAGGAGCTCCCGCGCGCAGAGCGCCTCGGGTTCTTCTGCCAGATCGCGAGCCAGACGCGCGACGACGACGCTGCGATGGTGCTCCGCGTCTTCCTGGACAACTGCTCGACCCGCAACTTCCTCCAGGTCTGGGACGCGCTCCAGCAAGCCCCGCAGTTCGAGAGCACATTCAGCACTGCTGCGCGGCAGTACTGCGAAGCGCTGCAGCAGAGTGTCAGCAACAGTGACGCGAGTGCACTTGGTGACAGCGCTTCAAGCGCGTCTGCAACAGCGGAGGGGGGCGATAGCAGCGATGGAACAAACAAGCAACGAGCGAGCGAGCGCCATCGCCGCACATTGCGCGCTGCACGGCAAAGTCTCTCGATCCGGAGCAACAGTCCCGGACGCCATCGCCCCAGTCGCTTTGTCGACCTCAACGGACTCACGGAGGTCTTTGAAGAGCGTGACGACGACGATGGTCATGCACACGAGTACGGCGACTCGGATAGCGACTCGGACCGCGACAGCGACGGCAGCAAGCGCCGCTTTCACAAGATCCTCATCCGCGAACGCGGTCGAACGCCACCAGACGAGCGTCGCACCAGTCCGCACAAAGCGCACCGGCGACGGCGCCACCAGCAAAGCAGTCGCGACGATAGTCGCTCTAACGCTCCTGGACCGCCTCCAGCTTCCGCCAAGAGCACAGCTGTTGCCAGTCCGCCGTACCAACTCCCGCCTGTGAACCCGCACGCATCCTTGATGCAACGGCTCCACGACGACCTCGTCGAGATCATCAAGCAGGACGAGCTCTCGACGAGCAGCAACCACGTTGTGCCGCCAGTCGTGATGGACTCGGTCTGGAAGCTGCTCGAGCTACTCGACAAGGGCAAAACCGCTGGTGGAAGCTTCCATCGGCGTGCAACTGGAGGCGTCACGTCGCGCCAGAGCAGCGTCTCAGGCTTTGATGCGATCGACCGCGGTAGTCGTGCAAGCAGCATCCGCCAGGACGCGCCATCGCCGTCACAGCAACAGCCCCGTCAAGCGCTCTTGCTCGACGCAAACCTCACGCGCGACCAGCAGTTCGTGATTAAGCTCGACCAGCTCCAGTCGCTCCTCACAGCGCTCGGTGCGTTCTCGCTCCATGAGATGGCGACAGAGACGATCTCGAGCGTCTACCGCCGCATGCCAGCGCTCGCGCAGCTATTCTCGAGCGTCCACGGCAAGACGTACGAAGCCGCTGGCATGGACGTCCCAGCAAGTGCGCGTGCGAGTGGCAGTGGCTTTGATGGCGCCAGTGCAGCGCTGACACACAGCCAGCACCCGCACCAGCAGCACATTCACCACCACGCATCAATGCCGAATGCGACGTGGCAGCAGCAGCAGCGACCTGCGTCCTTGATGATGCCGCCTGCCAGCGGGTCTGCAGACGACCAAGTCGTCGAAGCAGCGGGCTTGCTCATGGCCAAGGTCAGCAAGATCGTGCGCAGTCTGGTCAACTTGGACCAGCTCAGCGCCAGCGGCGCCGACAAAGACAGCAAAAGCGCAAGTCTCGACGTCCTCGCGCTCCTCAAGCTCGCAGATGACATGGAGAGCGCTGGGGTGGAGCCATCAGGCAATGGAGCAGCGACCGGCCCGAACGAGGCAAGCAGCAATGACAATGGTCGGCGCGTGAGTATGCTCGACCACAGTCGCCGCCTTGCGATCTTGCACAAGCTCAAGACGCTTGCAATGAGCAACGAGATCGACGCGGTTGCGGCGATGGTCGCAGACACTGTCAAAGACGCTCAGGAGCAGCACGTGCAGCAGTGCGAGCAGATCGAGAAGCTCAGTAGCGCGGCGCCTACGAAGTCGCGCCGACCTCACCGCCGTGCGCCACTCGACGTGCTGCTCGACACCGAGGACGGCGACGACGCGAGCGACGACGACGACGGCGCAGACGAAGTGCTCAAGATGGCGAAGAAAGCCAAGACGCGGCGCGCATCGGCTGCCAAAGCACAGCAGCAGAGTCAGTCGGCTGCTGCATCGGATCCTGCTGGAAGCGACGACGACGACAACGACGGTGACGACAGCAGCCGAGTGCGCACTGGTCGACGCGACGTGCTGCTCCCGTTTCGCCAGACGAACGGCCCGCAGAAGGGCATCAAGCTCTTCAGTGTCGCCATCCTCTTGCGCATCATCTACCAGATCTACCGCGAACACTACGAAGGCATGATCGCGTCGCTCCAGTACGGCAGTCGGCGCATGGAGTTTAGCGAGTTCCTCTACGACTGGCACATCCGCAAGTGCGTGCCGATGGATGCTCACTCTGCTGCCGCGATGCGTATGACGCCGTCAGCGCACTCACACCTCTCTCTCTCTTTCTCTCTCCCTTGCTTTGTCGATCCGCACGACTGGCAGGTACGGACTCAAGGCACTTGCTCAAGCTCATCCAGTCGCTGCGCAAGTTTGAGAAGAAGGCGTTCCAGTGCCAACTGTACGCTGTCTCCTCGCATCAGCTAGCACTTGCACCGATCGCACGCGCCTGACGACTCTGCTTCGCGTCGTTTGCTCTGGTGGTCGCTAGTTGTCTTCGCTTCCTCGGCATCCAGAGCCCGCTCGGCTATCACGAGCACAAGTTCGTCCTGGTGCGGCTCTCGTATCACCAGTTCGCTCACGTGAGCCCATGGCGCGTCCTCACGCTCTCTTGTTCCTCTACTCGCAGGGCTTGCTCGACAAGTGGTCGCTTGGGACGTTCGCTGGCGCAACGAAGCACCGCGTCGAGCACACGCCGCGGCAGTTCAAGCTCCGTCTTGCATTCGCGCTCTCGTCGCTTCAAGACGCGCTCACGGAGCGCTTTGGCGTCTACTTCCGGTCCATGGATTCCGTCGCGAGTCGCGTGCGCGCACATGCGATGACGACGCCAGGCGACGAGGACTTTGTGAAAGAGACCGACGTCTTGCGCATTGCGATCGACGAGTGGGTGCTCCAGCGCCAGCGCCTCGAGCAGATCCTCGAAGCCGTGTACGTCGCAGGCGACGTGAATGGCGACGGCGGTCTCGAGTACGACGAGTTTGCTGCGGTTGTCGCCCACCTATCGCCGGTCGCAGACGACAAGCTCCTGCAAAAAGTCTTTGCAGCTGCGCACGACGTCGTGAAGCCGCCGCGGCGCATCTCGTTCGAGCGCTTCCTCGACGTGATCTTGCTCGAGAAGCTCTTCCACGCACCATCGCCGAGCAGCAATGGCAGTGGCGCCACCGTGCGCTCGAGTGCAGCGAGTGGCACTGGCGCTGGCGCGACCAAACTGACGATCCTCGGGGACGACAGCAGCAGCAGCAACAGTCGTAGCAATCCGAACGCAGCCGCACGCACTGCTGCTAGTGCGACTGGCAGCAGCGCAGTCGCGGCGCTCGAAGACGAAGAGGCGTACCAGTTCAACTTGCTCCAGCAGACGTGGGAGCACGACCGCGACATCGTCACGAGCGCGCTCAAGCTCATTACGCACCAGCAAACAGCGGCGTCTCTGACGTTTCGCGTCGCGTTCCTCACGCAGATCCTGCTCAAGCGCGTGGACTCCAAGACGGCGTGGATGTGCCACAAGCAGATCATGCGCGAGATCAGTCGGTACCAGAACCTGAACGAAGAGCAGATCGTCGTGCTCAAGACGAAGGACGAGACGTTCCGCAAAGCCGTGCTCGCGATCACGCACTTGCGCAAAGTCGGCGCCTTGCTGGGCACGAGCAGCACGAGCATCACGGCGTCGCTGAGTGCTCACGACGATCCTACTGCTGCGACTGCTATCCAGGACGCCTCGAGTGCACGAGACGATAGCGACAGCGCGCCGCGACACAAGTACACGGCAGCGGTCGAGCAGTCGCTTGAAGGACTCGAGCACTGCGCGTCGACGCAGGACATGACAGCGCTCGAAGACGAACTGCGCGAGACGTTCCTCGCACAAGCCGACACAACAGCGATCGACGACTTCAAGTCTGCGCTGCAGCAGCTCCGGCGCATGAGTTTGCACAATGGAAGTCTCTCGCCCGAGCAGCTCGCGACGCTCTTAGCCCCAGCGCTGACGCCGCGCATTGAGCGTCTCGACGAAGATGACGAGGAGGAGGACGACGACGGAGACAACGACGGCGACGACGGTGACGATGACGAAGTGAGTGACGGCGCTGGCGAAGAGGCGGTCGAGTAGTGTGTGGGTGTGACTCTTTGAAGGCGACTCCACGGCGTGAGAGTGCACTAGGTTGGCAAAGAGAGAGAGAGCGAGCGAGTAAGCGATGGCGCTGCGTGCGATTCGCTACGGCAGTGGCGTGTGGAAGCTGCATGAAGAGCAGCGCCAGCGTCTCGAGGCGCGAGTGAGTGAGCTCGAGACACAACTCACACTGCAGCAGCAAGCGCTCCAGGCGTCGCAGCAGGCGCAGACTGCGCTGCGCAGCGTACTCGAGACGAGCGAGAGCCGTACACAAACGCTCGAGCAGCAGCTGCAAGTGCGCGAGCAAGAGCTTGCGGCAACGACTGCTGCGCTCGATGCAGCAAACCAGCGACTCGCGGACCGCGCCGATCACATCGCGCAGCTCCTGCACGGCGCTGTCGAGCTGCGAGCTGTCCACGAAGCGACTCAAGCGCGACTGGCAGAGACGGCAGCACGCGCGAGGCACCTCACGCTCCAAGTCGATGCGAGCCGCGAAGAAGACGCGCGTCTGTGCGACTTGCTCTACGCTGCGCAGGAGAAGTGCGAGCTGCACGAACAGGAGCTCTCGCGGTGCCAGCACGACGTCCGCATCCTCACGCGTGCGAACCACGTGCTCACGCGCCAGAACGATGCACTCGCAAAGGACAAGCACGCGCTCGCACAGCAGCTCGCACGCATGCGCAGCGCCAACCCAAGTGGACGTGTACCTGCGCTGTCGCCTGGTAGAGCTATGTCCACGAGCACCGGGTCCGTCGATCGTGCAGCGCCAGCAGCTCCTCTCCTCGTGCCGAACGATCACGATGCTGAGCCGAGAGACGACGACCAACAGGGCCGGAGCAATGTGCGAGCGACTGCGCTTGGCAGCGCTCCTGACGCGAGCTTCATGTGGAAGCAGCTGCAGTTCGCGAGCGCCAAGCTTCAGCGCGAGCAGCTCGCGAGCGCGCGGTTGCGGGAGCGCGTCGCTGCGCTAGAGGCGAGCGAGCGCGCGCTCACAGTGCGGTTCCGCGAAGCAAGCGCAGCACGCAAGCGCGTGGAGCAGCGCGACGCGCACCACAAGCAGCAACATACGCAGAGCAATGCAGCACAGTCTGCCTAGTCATTCCGCTGCATGGCGTTCTACACAGCGCTGGGCATTGAGCCGATCGACTTCGCGACGCAGTCGATCGAGCTCTTGATGGAGCATGCGCTTCTCGGTGGTCTGACTCTCGAGCTCGCGCTGGAGCGCGTCGTTTTGCTGCTGCTGCGCTGCGAGGGCGCGCTCTAGTCTAGAGGCATTTGCTTGCTGGTCTTGGACGTGTTGTTGGAGCTGCAGCAGCAGTTGCTCGTGCTGTTGCTGCTGGCGCTGGACGTGCAGCTCAAGCTCAAGCTGCTGCTGCGCGAGCTGCTGCGTTGTCTTGTGTAGCTCCAGCCGTCGCTCTTGCGTGGGCGAAGGTGGACGTTGTGGCACATCCGTACTTGCGGCGCGCTGTTGTTGTTGCTGCTGCGCAGTACTTGCCGCGCGTTGCTGCTGTTGTTGCTGTGCGATTGCTGCAGCTGCCGTGCGTTCGCGCTGTCGGAGCTTGTTGTACAGCGTCGTGGTCGAGATCGCGGCGCCAGTCAAGACCTTGACCGTGTCGCTCTTTGTGCAGCGCAGCGTCCCGACCATGTGGTCGGCCACATGCACTGCGAGCGCCTGGAGCTCCTTGTCCTTCACCATTGAGCGAGCAAGTGCACGACGAAGCGCTGATTGTGATTGTGCAAGTGCACCAAATGTAACCTAGTTACGCCACGAGTACCCTGTAACTGCATCGTATCGTATCTTGCTAGGACTCACTCTCGCTCTCGCTCTCGCTCTTGCTCTTGCTCTCTCTCTCAAGGACTCTCTGGGTCTAGAACATGCTGAACGCAGCGCGGTCGCTGTTGCCGCGCGGGAGCAGGATCTTCTCCTTGTTCTTCTCGATGATGTCGTACGTCACAGCGTACTGGTCGCGCACGGCTTCGAGCGTCCGCGCGAGGTTAAAGTACCACTTGAGATCAACTGCGACGACGTGCGCTGCCCAGTCGCCGACAGGGGCGCTCGCAGTCGCCGTCTCTTTCGCAGACGTCGTTGTCACGGACTTGGTCTCGTCGCCGTCTTTGCCGCCAGTCGACGCAGTTGAGACCGTTGACGACACTTTCTCGGTCGCGACCTTGTCGTTGAGCTTCTCGACTGCTGTCGCGCGCTGACTCGCGTAGTCAGCGAGGCCGTCCCAGTGCTTCTGCCACTGCGCCAGGCTCTCTTTCAAGTGCACGTACGCGAGCTTCTGGACCTCGACGCCAAAGTTGTTGCCGTCTGCGATCTTTGGCACAAGGAGCTGGACCCACTGCGCGAGCGTCGAGAGCGCAGCGAGTGCCAGCTCGATCTCGTTGCCCACGACCCCAATGAGCGCATCGAGGCTCGCGTTCGATGCGATCTGGCCAGGCGATGCGCGTACGAGCGTCTGGAGACTCGCGCGCACAGCGGTTGGCTGGCGCTGCGCAAAGTGTTGCTGCACGAGTGCGTGCACGCGCTCGATGCGCTGCGGGAACTCATCGAGGCGCGCTTGCGCATCCTTGGCGACTGCAGCTCGGTACGCGTCCATGGCGAACTAGTAGGCGCGTAGAAGGAGGAGGTGAAGGTGGTGAAGGGCGTCCGATGCGACCTGCTGCTGTCGTCGTCGTCGGAAGAAATGCCGATCTTTGCGATCTTTTTGTCGTGGCGGCTTTCAATTCGTCCATAGCATACAAATTGGAAGGTATACGAGAGAATCTCCCGGCCACAGGAAAAATGTATCACTTCATGGCCGCGAGTACCAGAGCAGTTGATTCAACGCACCGACAAAGTCCACGAGCTCGACTGGAATGCGCTGCGTGGCCATCGTATCTGCCGATCGATCGGAACCAGCACTCCTCAGCCTCAGAGCATGGTGGACTGGTAAGTTCCGGGTGCTGCTTCCGGCCGCGCACGTTCAACGTAGTCTCGAGCTCGCGCACTGATGGCGCTGCGCATTCGATTCACTACGACTGTGTTCACATCCGCACACTCTTGTAGACGTTCATACTTACTCGCTCGCTCTCGTTCTTGACTCCTAGTGCAGGAGCAGCAAGACACTCCACGCAACTGCCATGGCAGTGACGACTGAGCTCACAGATCGTGCTTGTGCGTCGCTACGAGTCGATGCGACGTCGACCTCGACAGTGTCCTTTGGAGCAGACTTGGGACGCACGACAGCGGCTTCGTCGGCGTTGCTTCCGCTCGAGTTACTGCTGCTGGCAGCGTGTGGCTTGTCTCGGTACGTGCCGACAACGAGGAGCTTCTTGTCCATGAGGATGTGCTGTCCGTCGTCGTCGACGCTCGTGATACCGGGTGTGATTGTCCAGGCCGCCGTCGAGGATGAAGACGACGTCGTCTTGGTCGACGATGCCGCCACACTGTCAGTTGCCTTGCTGCTGCTGCTAGCGCTCGAGGCGATGCTCAAGAGCTCCTTCCGACGCATCTGGATCGCCTGCGTGATCGCTTCCCCCGATGGCAGCAGCGCGTCAGCTGCAGTGGCATCCACAGCTACGCTCGGGTCGGTCGCCTCGGCAGCGACCTTCTTGAGGTTGCGCGCGAGCTGCAGGATCGCCTCGGCTGTGCTCCGCAGCGGCACGCGCTGAAAGTCGCACTCGGACGCCACGAGTTGCAGCAGTGCCTGCATGAGCACAGTGCACGCGCTCGTCTTGCTCATGTTGAGCAGCTGCGCGCGCGACGGCACGCCTTCGAACGGGAACCGGTAGTAGTCGTTCACAGCTGCGCACGTCCCTTCCAGCACGTTGTTGTGCTCGTAGAACTCGGTCACGAGACTCACTGTCGCAGCGTTGCAGCCGTGCGACACTGTCGCTGCTGGCGGTGACGACGTCGCTGTAGCTGGCACAGTTGACGATGGCAAGGTTGCTGGCGCTGGCGTGGTCGGTGCATCACTGGAAGGCGTCACTGGAACTGGGGGCGTGTTCGTGCTCGCACCACCAGAGCTCGTGCTGTTTGGGGATGCAGTTGGCGCACTGGTAGTGACTGTCGGCGTGTGCGTCTCAAGTGGTGGCGGTGTCGTCGCTGGCGCTGCCGTCACGACAACTGGAGCTGCTGTCGTGACGGTCGGCGTTGGCGCGACTGCTGGTGCTGGCGTCGTCTTCTTGGGCTTTGGGGTCTTTTGCGTCGGTGTCGGTGTCGGTGTCGGTGTTGGCGTTGGCGTCGGTGTCAAGCTTGTCGTGAGCTCGGTGAAGCCGAACGAAATGACTGAGCCTTGCGCTGCGACCGAGTGCGCATGGAGAAGCGCGAGCGCAATCAGCACGAGCAGCGTGCTCGGCGCAGCGCTCCAGCGTACCATGGTTGAGCGAGTGAGAAGGTGTGAGGTAGACGCCGTTGCCGAGGTGTGCGGTCGAGCGGGCGAATCGAGGAGTGTGCGGGCAGCCTCATCTCGCTCGAGCGAGCGAGCGAGCGCTTGAAGGACTCATAGGAGGGACTGCCGACCGGCGTCGGAGCGCGAAGCAGGAGGGACTGCCGACCGGCGTCGGAGCGCGAAGCAGGAGCGACAGTGGCACCGCGCGGCACCACATGGCGCGCGCTTGATGCTTTGCAGTCATCGGCTCCTTACTGAGTGTAAGTGATTCGCACTGACGAGCGCAGGTTCGAAAGAGCTGGTTCGCGTCTCGGGGTGAGTCCTCTCGCTGGCTCGGTCTCGAGGAGCTGCCGCCACATGTCCTCGCACGCGAGGATTGCGAGTGCACACAAGCGCTCGTTGGCTCTTCGACAAGAGACGCTCGCGCAGCGCCAGCTGGTAGATGCGTAGTACCAAGCGATAGCGTACGCAACGGTCAGGTGTGCATGCGAGAGCGAGGTGGGTGGTAAGCACCCGAACGCAGTTCGACAGACCTCTGGCACAGCGCACTCTGTCGGAAGGCAGGCGTCGAAGCGCTCATTCGCGAGTTCGCACCGCACCGCACCGCACCAGCTGCCGAAGCTCTCACTGTCCGTCTCAAAGCACTGTCTGCCTCTGTCGCAGAGCGCAGCAACGTAGTCGATAGGTCTCTTACGACAAACAGCACACGGACGACTGACGACGACGATGACGGCTGCAGATAGAGAAAGAGAGTGGCGCCGACGCCCACACACGCACGCAAGTCTACTACTCGCTGTCACCGCGACGTTGTACTGCTCGCATCCGCTGCAGCTGCTAGTCGGCTCTCTGGTGTCGACAAGTGGCCGCCTGCGACGGCGCTCAGCGCTGGCGAGTCGATCGGCTCTTTGAACCCGAGCGCTTGTCGCGCTTCCGCCATGAGGAACACACTGCCGCACACGACGACGACTTCGTTCTCTGGTGACGCGCGCGCCGCTGCGACAGCAGCGTTCACGCCGTCTCCAATGCTCGCGATCGACGCAAACGGACGCAGCGCGTTCGCACGCTCCGGTGCGGCTACCAATGCGCTGTTGATCTCGTCAAGCGACGCTGCGCGCGGACTGCTCGCTCGCACGAGGTGGATGCGCGACTGGACGTCCGACTCAGCCGCGGGCGCGTTGTGTTCGCACGCATGTGCGATCGTCGAGAGCACGCGATGGACGTCTTTGTCCGCCGAGAAGCCGCACACAAAGCGGTACACGCTGTCAGGGAAGCGCTTGCGCAAGAGGTGCGTCAGGCGCTCGATCGCCGGGGGGTTGTGCGCAACGTCGAGCACGATCGTGACCTTGCGCTCGCTCGAATTCGGTCGGACGATGTGGAAGACTTGGAACCGGCACGGCGGCCGCGACTCGAGCGCAGACACGACGCGGCGGCTCTCGAGGTCGACACGGAGCTCCGAGCCGCGTGCGGCAGCGCGCTCGGCCACGTTGTTGAGCTGCACGATCGCTTCACGCGCGATCGCCGTGTTCTCGGCGTTAAAGTCGTCCGAGAACGCACTGTCAGGTTGCACTTGCACGAGCGGCGCGTCGAGTGCGTCCGCGTGCCGAGACAGGATCTCGCGCGGCGCAGTCGGACCAATGACGACCGGCACGTGCGGCTTCATGATCCCTGCTTTCTCGCGCGCAATCGCTTCGATCGTGTTCCCGAGGATGCGCGTGTGGTCCATGCCGATCGACGTGATGACCGAGAGCGCTGGCGTGACGATGTTCGTCGCGTCGAGGCGACCGCCGAGCCCTGTCTCGAGCACGACGCAGTCGACGCGCTGCTTGGCAAAGTGCTGGAACGCGAGCATCGTCGTGATCTCGAAGAACGTCGCAGGGATGCGGAGCTGCGCGCTGATGTTAAAGATCTCTGCGAGCGTCTCGCACGTCTGCTGCTCCGAGATGAGCTGGCCGTTGATCTGAATGCGCTCGCGAAAGCACGCGACGTGCGGCGAGACAAACAAGCCGGTCTTGTAGCCCGAGCGCTCGAGCGCCTTTGCGACTTTGTATGCGACCGAGCCCTTGCCGTTTGTGCCAGCAATGTGCACGACGGGGTACCGCGACGCAGGGTCGCCAAACGCTGCGTTGAGCTGCTTCATGTTCTCGATCCCGAGCTTCACCGCTGTGAAGCGGTTGACTTGGTACAGCCGCTGCAGCAAGAACTCGTACGTCGCGGATGTTGCTGCCTCGTCGACGTGCGGCGCATTCATCGCCGCCGCAGCAGTCGTGGCAAACGAGGACGACGCAGCTGTTGGCTCGATGTGGCTCGTTGCGAACGCTGCTGGCGCCGGCGCTTGGCGGAACGGCGCGTGCGACAGCGCAGTGTACGCGCGCACTGGCAGACACGTGCGCGGCGCTGCATGAGCGCGGCGCAGAGCAGCCGCCGCAGCGGCGCGAGAGACCGCCATGCGCAGCGACGACGCCATCTCGTGGTGAGGCGTGAGGTTGGAGAATGGCGCTCGCTTGCTCGCTTGCGTATCAACCAGTTCACTTACCCCGCTTTTGAAAGTGTGATAGTGATGAAAAACAGGTAGGCACATTTTGCAAAAGCAACCCTATCCGCGCCATACGTTTTGCGTAATACTGTGTGAATTAAAGTAAGCATTACCGACGGAATTGTTCGTGCATGTGGACTACACCACTTCGTGTGGTCAACAATGACACGCAAGTTGACAGGTTGGAACATGCACGACAAGCCGACATGATGGAAGCGATCGCAATGCCAGCGCTCGGTGTGCGCCTTCAAGACGGTTCGTGGCGCGTCCTATCACGGCGACAATGCGCCGCCGCACGATCTCTAACGCGCGCAGGTGTACGACATTGCAGAATTGACGCAACTCGGCGGTGCTGCAGTGCTGCATGCACTTCAGTGCGCGATCGATGCACACGACCACGCAACTGTGAGGGATACCGACAGGTCGCTTGCGTGGCAGCGCACAGAGCAGTTTGCGCGCGAAGCGTACGAGCGCAGCTGGGAAAAGCTGCACTGTGGTGCGTGGAAGAGCATTGCGAGTGCGTGGCGCGAAGCGTTTGGCGCTGCGGGTCTCCTGCTGGTGAGTCTGCTGGAGTGGCAATGGTGTCTGTCGTCACGGTGACCAGTGGCTAGGACGCCGCTAACCAACACTGTGCTGCTACTCTATCAACATGTAGGCGCTGTGTCAGGAGTATAAGGGCGAACTGCGCGAAAGCATGAAGACTCTCGACATGGTATGCACAGCGTCGTGCTGGTGAGCGCAGCGATGCTAACTGACACATTGCTCGTAGTGTCTGATGATGGCAGGACCACACGCGATGCAGCAGACGCACGCGCTGATCGGTCGAGTCGAGGCAGCGCTTCTGCAAGCACACGTAGCCGCATCTAGCAGTGTGCCATCGCCACTCAGCGATGCTCTGGAGTCCGAGCGGCCTGCAAAGGTTTGCTAGCTACCTCGCTAGTGGGCTAGCTCTGCTATCGATGTGTCGTGCGTGAGCTGAGCTCGCACATGATCTTGAGTGATGATGCGCAGAAGCTCCGAGTCGCTGACAACGCAGTCGAAGCGCACGAGCGACGCATCGAGTTCCCAGTCCGACGTCTGCACTCCCCGTCCCTTGCTGAGTTCCGCGAGCGTGTGCTGCTGCAAGAGTGTGTGCTCGTCCGCTACTGCCGCTGTGCTCCTGCCATGCCTGCAGCGCCTTTGGTCTCTTACACTCTTGCGCGATCGTGTATGGAATCGTAGCGAGCCTGTGATCATCACTGGTGCAATGGACGACTGGCCAGCACTCGGTCGACGCGATCCCACGCGCGCGTGGCGAGACATCAAGTACTTTCGGCGCGTCGCTGGCTGGCGAACTGTCCCGATCGAGGTGCTTCTGCTCCTGCTGCATACTCGCTAGCACTAGCGACTTGGTTCGTGCGTCTGGTGGGCTCACGTAGTGTATGGATGACGTGACGCGCCTCGGTAGATCGGCTCGAGTTACCTCGAAGACGACTGGAAGCAAGAGCTGATGACGATCAACGAGTTCATCGAGCGGTACATCGCGTCGCCAGCGAGTGACGAAAGCAGCAGCGACGGCGACGATCCGCATCGAACTGTTGGGTACCTCGCTCAGCACCACTTGTTTGAACAGGTGCGACACGAGTTGGTTGGTGTCAACGACAAGCAAGGGACGGGCTCAGACCAGACAACTCGACTTGGCTAACGCACTAGCTACTTGTATGCCTGGCTCACAACAGATCCCAGCGCTAGGGCGAGACGTCTTGACGCCCGACTACTGCGCGCTTCGTCGCTCCAGTGCTGATGAAAATGAAGACGAAGAGGACGAAGACGTCGCTGTCAATGCGTGGTTTGGTCCGCGAGGCACTGTCTCGCCGCTCCACTTTGACCCGAAAGACAACTTGCTCTGTCAAGCCGTTGGTGCCAAGTACCTGCGGCTGTACGCACCGCGCGAGAGCGCCAAGCTCTATCCTGTCGACGGCTTGCTCTCCAACACGAGCCGAGTCGCAGTCGAGTCGCCGGACTACGCCGCGTTCCCAGACTTTCGCGACGCCACGTACGTCGAGTGCGTCCTGCGCGAAGGCGAGATGCTGTACATCCCGCCGCGGTACTGGCACTTTGTCAAGTCGCTCACGGCGAGCTTCTCAGTGAGCTTCTGGTGGTCCTAGCCCCACGCATCAAGGCGAACAGCCACGAAGATCAACAGAGCAATACCCTGGTGTGGGAACGTGGTTGTTCCTAGGATCTACTAGCGCGACCGACCTCGCCACTCACTCACTCACTCACTCACTCACTCACTCACTCGCGCAAGTAAAAGTCCACGAGACTGTCAAAGTGGTAGTGCTCAATGAGCTGGTAGAGCCGCGGGAGGTTCTGCTTGACGTTCGTACCGCGGAACTTGCACAGGTCGACGTAGAGGTCCGTGAGGATACCGGCGAGGTAGTTGAGCGCTTTCGGACTCGCTTTGAACTCGGTCGAGATCGCATCGGCGCGCTCGAGGATGTGCTGGTACTCGGGCGTCATCCGCGCGGCGTAGTCGTCTTCGTGCATCTGGAGCTCTTTGATGCCCTCAATGAGCTTGACCTGTGACGCGAGTGCGTGCTTGGCATCGAGCAGTGGCTTGAGGTACGCGAGCATGACTGGCATTGTCTCTTTCTTCACGTCGAGCGCCATGTTGAGCGTGACTTTGCGCGTCGTCGCTTCTTTCGTGATGACCTCTTTGAGGATCGCGATGACTGAGACCGACGGCGACGAGAACGTCGCTTCGCCTTTGCGGTAGCGGCAGATGAGCGTGTTGCCGAGGAACGTGTTCATGTAGTACATCGTCACGTCTTCGTCCTGTAAGCGTCCTGGGACGTCCGGGAGGCACATGGCGACCCACTCGTGGATCTGCACGAGCGTGAATGCGCCACTGAACTGGAGCGTGTTCGTCGGTCGCTTGAGCTCGCTCTCGTCGACGTCGTTCACGCGGTGGTGAAGAGAGAGCGGCTTGACGTAGAACCGGACCGACTGCGCAGCTTTCAACTGGGCGTCCGTCACAACAGTGGCTTCAATGTCGCCGTACTGTCCTTCGATTGTTCGGATGCTAAACTCGAGACGGTGCGTCTGCTCGAGGCAGCGATACGTTGCGAGGAAGTGAGTGTTGTTCGCAGGGTCGTGCGGCGACTTGCTCACGATCGCGTGGTTCTTCTCGTTCTCCAAGAGATCGATCGGCACAGCTGAGTGGAGGATCACAGACTGGATGTTCACAGGGATCTCGATCGAGACGTCGTACGCGCCGAGCGTCGGGTTGAGCTGGAATCGGTGGTTCACGATCAAGTCGTCCGCCACGGGCAAGTACTCTTTCTCGCGCGACCGGATCGACCGGTCCTTCTCTTTCGCGACCTTCTCTTCGAGCGCTTGGATCTCTTTCCGGAGCTTCACGATGCGCGTCTCGCGATGCACCGTCCCGCGTGAGCGCCCGTAGTGGTCGTCTGCATCCGGTTGATCAAGTGGCTCCGTTGTGAAGCTCATGACGCGACCTGAGAACGTCGTTGCGACGAGTTCGTCAAAGCCTGGCGTTGAGATCACACCGCCTTGGACACACCGCACGCTGTCTGAGTTGGCGTACTCAAACTGCCTAAAGACGTCGCCGGACGAGTCGAACGAGTAGACTTCGACGCGTCCGTCGTCGCGCGCGACGAGGATCTCGGGCTGGTCGTCTTTGTTGATGTCGTACGTCGCGATCGAGTTGATCGCAGACGGCGCACCGGCGTCGTGGTTTGCGACTTTCCACTTGGTCTTGAGCTTGTCGCCATTGAACGTCACGAGCCCGATGCCGCCAGTGACAGTACCGTAGAGCAGCTGCGCTGCGCCTGGTGCAGTGTACCCTGCGCTCTTCGCATTGCCTTGAACGCGGCAGACTGCTGTCACGGCAGCAGCGACCGACTTCTTTGCAGCTACGTTGGAGTCTTTCACGATCCGGAGGTACCGGTCTTGACACCCGAGGAGCGCAAAGAAGTCTTGCTCGTGGTTCACTGGGAACACGACCGAGTCGTGGATCTTGTCGGCGCTCATGTACGAGTGCTTGTCGTGCCCGTTCTCGTACTGACTAAAGATGTAGTCCATTGCAGTCCAGAGCTTCGTGTCGTACGTCTGGATCTTGTTCATTGGCTCCGCGAGGTTGCTCTGGAACTTGAAGAACTCCTTCCCTTTCTTGTTAAAGCCGTGGACGTTCTGACTCGTGGACACGAACGCCTTGTCCTCCGTGCCTTTGCTCGTGCCCATGTGCACCGACGTCACGGGACCTCCGAGCGCCAGCGACTTGAACACGCTCTAATGGACGACCGAGCGATTGGAATCGCATATGAGTCCATCGACGTGCGCAAGTGGCGCAGCTGCAGAGTAGTAGTGGTGTACCTGTGGCTCGCCTTTCTTCATCTGGAAGCTCGACACTGCGCCGTACTCATCGCCAACGACGAACTTTTGCTGTTCAGACGCACCGATGGAGCGTGCACAGACACCAGCGGTCGGTCAGATCGCTTGAGTGTAGAGCACACAGTAGCGGTCGTAGTAGCAAGCATAGTCAGAATGGATGGAGTACGCGACGAACCTTCTTCTTCTTCTTGCTCAGTGGCAGCAGGCGCAGCGAGTGGCGACTCGAGATCGGCCCGACTTTGAGCAGCTCTGCTTGCGACAGATTCATGTTGGACATCGCACCTCCTGTAGCTGCGCGTGCACACGGGTCTAGCGGCGCTGGCAGCAGCTTTTCTCGCTCGCCTTGCTAGCACACAGCAGCAACAGCAGCCTTCGTCGTTGTCGCGATCACTCCCACCCACAACGCTTCGAGCGCTTGTGCGACTGTTCAAGATCGAGTGCAATTCGAGATTAGAGATTGTAGGAAACATGTCCAGGAGCCTGAGTCCGATCGTTCCTTGATTTTGTCACTACTGTAGTTCAAGGTACGTTACACCAAGTCCACGACTGTTCAAGATCGTCGGACCTAGGACACCTCCTCGTACGCCGCTCGCCATTCTTCATCCTGCCGTCTCGAGCACAGCACCCCAGCTCTCTCGCTCTCAATAGCTCGCTTCTTCTACTCGTTGCTATCGCATCCAGCTCGTCATCACGTATGAAGGTCTCGTCGCTCACGTTCTTCCTCTCAACGCTCGCACTCGCAGCGGCCAAGAGTCCGCTCGACTACGAGCAAGAGTTTGCTGCGTGGCTCTCAGCGCACAACCTCGCATTTGCGGAGCCGCTCGAGTACATCCGGCGCATGGAGACGTTTGTCGCAAACGACATCTTCATTCGCGAGCACAATGCGAATGCAAACGCGAGCTTCACGCTCGGCCACAACGAGTTCTCGCACCTCACGTTTGACGAGTTTGCGCAGCGCAAGAAGGGCTTTGCGATGCCACCAGGGTACCTCGACGCGCGGCTCGCTGCAACGCCACAGCTGCGGTCGACGAGTGGTGCTGATGCTGCGCCTGAGAGCGTCGACTGGGTCGCGAAAGGAGCTGTCACAGCCGTCAAGAATCAAGGACAGTGCGGGTATGGTGGTTGCAATGCTCGATCAATCAGCTACTCGAGCTACCGGAACCTAGGACTAACGCTCTGGGCGTTGCGTGCCTAATAGGTCGTGCTGGGCGTTCTCAACGACTGGTGCAGTCGAAGGCGCGGCGTTCGTCTCGAGCGGGAAGCTCCCGAATCTGTCGGAGCAAGAGCTCGTCGACTGCGACCACAATGGCGACCACGGATGCAACGGCGGACTCATGGACCACGCGTTCCAGTGGATCCACGAACAGGGCGGGATCTGCGCCGAGAGCGAGTACGAGTACCACGGCGCACTCGAACAGTGCCACACGTGCAAACAAGTCGTCTCGGTCTCGGGCTTTGTCGACGTCGCGCCGAACGACGAAGTCGCGTTGCGCGCAGCAGTCGCGAAGCAGCCCGTGTCTGTGGCAATCGAAGCGGACCAGCGCGAGTTCCAGTTCTACAAGTCGGGTGTGTTCGACCTGACGTGCGGCACGCAGCTCGACCACGGCGTTCTTACAGTCGGCTACGGCGTCGAGGGCGGCAAGAAGTTCTGGAAAGTGAAGAACTCGTGGGGAGCGACGTGGGGCGAAGACGGATACATCCGTCTTGCGCGCGAGCTCGGACCCGCTGCTGGACAGTGCGGCATCGCAATGGTCCCAAGCTATCCGCACGCTAGCTGGACAGCAGCTGAGGGCTCGGATGTCCTGAGCCTCAACCAGCAGCTGGAACAAGTGGATACAGAGGCTGCGCTCGAAGAAGACATGACCGAGCTGCTCGAGCTCGCCGTCAAAGAGATGGCGCTCGAGCTCGTTGCCGAAGAGATGACGCTCGTGCTCAGTCAAGCGATGGAGAGCGAGCTCATGAGCGCAAATGAACTGTCAGACCGCGACGTCAAGGTGTACGAGTTCGACCCGTGAGTGTGCGCGACGAGCTCTCGCCACGCATGTTATGGATGCGAAGCGACCTCCAAGCGTCGTTCTGCACAGGTAGATGCATCAGTGCGTTCGTTGGTCTGTCGCCATCGAGACGCGAACCAACACGAGCGCTGAGCTCAATACAAGTACTGCTTCGAATCGCTGCTCTCTCTCTCTCTTGAATCATGTCAGCCGCGGTCGCTTGGACGACTCAACACTGTCTCCTTGATCCGGACGCTTGCTGCTGCTGCCATCTGACTCGAGGCAGCGATGGAGCTGAGCAAACGAGTGCGACCAGCTCGCTCGGCGCAGCAAGAACACTTGGCGCTCTGCAAGCATGCGCGCTTGGACACATGTCAGCTCGTCGTCACTACTCGTGACTGCGTTGCGAGTGACCTGGATGAGTTGCCGTGCGTCTTCAAGCAGGTCTGTGGCAATGTGGGTGGGCTCAGGGATGCTGCTGCTGCTGCCGCTGACTGGTAGGTCTGAGATGGCGTGCTCCACAGTATCAAAGAGCGCTGCGACTTCACTGCGAAGCGCAGTCAAGTCTCCGAGATGCCACCCCATGAGCCCTCCACGTAGCTGCGCTGTGGTCTCTAGTGCATCTCGAATCAGCTTCAGCACCGGCGCCTCTGTGTCGTAAGCCCTCTTGCCACCTCGGGACGCGACGAGCTCAAGCACGAGCGCTTGCTTTGTGAACTGCGCCTCGACTTCGACGCCAATCGTGAGGTGGATCGAGTCTTCGTCCAGCCCTTTCGTGTGTGCGCAGTGTGGTGTGCCTCGAGGAATGTACAGCACGTCGCCGCGCTCAAGCACGATCTCGTCGGTCGGTCCTGTATCGGACGGTTCGGCGAGATCGCTGTAGAGACTCGGGAGCGTGTCTCCCTGCGGCTTCAGTCGCCAGTGCTTCTTCCCCTTGAGCTGCACCACAAAGACTGGCGATCGACCGCACGCAGTCACAAGCAGCAGCGTGAGCGATAGTGCTCTGTCAGAATGCCTCGTTCCACACACCGGAACGCACCGCAGTGATCGTCCACGTGCAGATTGAACCCTTGCTCGCCTGGCGGCGTCCCTGGTCGCACACACACGACAGCACGCCACGCTGAATCAGTCGGACAAGTCTCTCAATGAACCTAACGGATGCACACCACGTGGCGATACGCACAGTAGATGTTTGCGTTCACGTGCTGCTGCAGCTCGTCTTGGAGTGTGCGGCACACTTGCGCAATGCGTTCGGATCGCGCATGCACACCGCGGATCCCGATTGTGTACTTGTCAGCGAACGCGTCCATGATATCGTCGAGCTGCAGTGCGTCGCCAGCGCGCCACTTGGGATGCACTTGGCCGTCGCGAATGAGCGTGACGTCGACCCGATGGTGCAAACCCACGAGTGCTTCGAGGTCGAGTGTGCGCAGTAGCGACGCGAGTTCGAGCGACTGCGCAGCGTCTTCGGCGTCGACTTGTGGGACAGTAAAGCCGCGCAAGATACGCTGGACCATGGCGTCGCAGTCGCTAGTCGAGCCAAACGCATGGGTACAGAAGTCGACAGCATTGACGCGATGCCACGCTTGCTCCCACTTGTGCTGGCGCCACTTTGCTTCGCCAGTATCACCGACGAGGCGCAGTAGCACTGACTCTTGTGTCCTGGTCGTGTTTTGGACAGTCGTGGGAGTCGTGCAGCGATCGCTCATGAACCTCGTGTAGCAGACACTGAGGCGCTGCCACTCGCTCGTCTCGAGCGAGTACGCTGCATCCCACATCGACGACGTACACGCTGGTAGCAGACCTGTGTTGCGCCATGCGTCGAATAGAGCCGTCGCGTCCTCTGCGGTCAGTGCCAGTCGCCCAAGTGAGTGGACGACTTCGCACAGTGTGAGCACAGACTCGGGCTGCACACCCTGGTGGCTTGGGCGAGTGACATGCTCGAGTAGCTGCAGGAGCTGAAGCACATGCATCCCATGCCATACACGTACGCCACGCACAAACACACACACACACATTAGTCAGCATCAGATAGAGCGTTCACTTGAGCACACTCGAGTGCGTGCACTGTCCGGCAGTACCGCTTGCATGCGCTCTGGTTGAAACACGAGCGAGCGGAAAGGATCTTCATCAGCGTCGTGTCCAGCAGCGAGGAGCCGCTCGCGCCATCGATTCCGTGCGCTTGCGGCCAGCAGCATCGCAAAGACGTCGGCGATGTCCTCCGTGTCGTCATTGTCGTCACTATCGTCAGGAGAGTCGCTCTCACTAGCGGAAGAAGCATCCCTTGCATCGTGCGCGTTGTTGTTGTTGTTGTTGTTTCTGTCACGCCAAGCCGCATCTGCCTTGCTGCGCTGTCGCGGTTGCATTGCCGTAGCAACTTCGCAAGCGCGCATGTGAGCAACGAGGATCTTGAGCCATGCTGTCAGCAACGTAGAGAGTGCAGCATCGACATGTGGTGCATCGGCGGACGCGTCTTGTGCGAGCAGATCGTGCAGTCCATCGACGACTGCGTCCAGCGTGTTAAGTGCATCCAGTGCATCGGCCGTAGCGACAGCGCGTGCACTAGACCCGTTGGCGTCACTGTCTCTCTTGAGCTCGTGCTCGTCGCTGGAGCGCTCATGTTCATGTGGCGGCAGCATGTTGTGGCATGCTGGCTTGCGATCGTACTTTAGTCGACGAAAAGAGTACCGCATGCCAACCAGAGTGATGGTTTGCGGCGTTGAATGTTGCCTTTTGGCCGATTTGTTGCTTGCTCTTACTCTCACAAGTGGGTACAGCGTGACGACACACACAGCGGCAATGGCGACGACGACGACGCAATGGAACCTCACTGCAGTAGCACCGCCACTACTGCTGCTATTGCCAGCACCTCACACCAGTGTGTATGTAGCCACGAAGATGCAGAGTGCAGTATGGTGAGGTCCGCCCTCGCACTCTCACTGGCACGCTATGAGGCTATGAGGCTATGAGGCTCGACAGGAGCAGTTGGACTGTGGCAGTCGCAAGAGCACTCTGCAAGCTGCAAACTTCCACACGCAAGTGAGCAGGCGAGCATGCAGATGAACCATCATCCGCACACATTGCTCGCTTTAGCACGCCTGCGCTTCGCCTTCTCCTTCCTCTCGCCTTGCACATACAGTCACCACCACCTCCACGACAGCAGCACCTCTCACGTTCTCACGTGTGAGCCAGCTGGCATGTTGTTCTCTTTGTCGCGGCGCATCCTCTCGATGTTCTCGTTGTTGCACCTGTTTGTGCTAGATATGTGGAGCAAGTCCTCTCACAGACGCGTTCCAATAGTGAAGAAAACGAGAAGCTCACGCACATTTCGATACATTTCTTCTGTACACAGCAACCTGATTCTAATCCAACACATTGTTTGTATCGTCCATCACTCTGCACGCGCAACTGAAACGCTGTTGATGACCAAAATGCAAAACAGTGGAATACTGTATACCGGTACACGCACTGCCATCGCCGTCGTGCTGCTGCTGCTACTGCTGCTGCTCGCGAGCAAGCGCTCACTTGCTCCCTCCCTCGCTGCTCCTGCCACCACCGCCGCCCATTGCGCCCATTGCTGCTGCTACGACTGTTGCTGCGATTCTCCCCTCGCACACGCACACACACGCACACGAACTCGCCACCCGCATTCGTCGTATTCGCCGCAGCACCCACTGCTCGACTGCCGACCAACACAACTGCAGCTACAACCGCATTGAGCAGCAGCAGCAACCACACGTGCCACGCGCTTGCTCAACATCTCCACAGCGCCAAGTCCAGCGTGCGTACGCACACACAGACGCATACCTAACTACACGCACATATACTCGCAATGGAGACTCGGTCGTCGCCGTCGATGCGCGAGCTGCGCGTGATCGCACACGAGCGCGGCTTGAAGTACTACCTGCACTTGTCCAAGCCCGAGCTCTTTGCGCTGCTGCAGCGGAAGCAAGGCGGCGGGACTGGCGCACCACTGCTGTCAACGCCGACAGCGACAGTCACGACTGCATCTTCTTCTGTCTTGACGACCGCGGCGGCCGCTTCGACAACAACAGCAGCGTCTCTTGATGCTGCGAAGAAGCATGACGGAAAGGGCGAGCGCGCTGCTGATCTCGTTTCGGCGCATGCTAGTAGCGATAGCTCCACTGATGCTCGCCCCTCTGCACACGCAAGCGCATCAGCACGCACGACAGCAACTCGATCGAGTCCACAGCCGACGCGCTCAAGCTTGCGCTTGTCGACGCTGAAGCGCAAGTGCGACGACGATAGCGACGCGGACGATCGCCAGACGAGCACGAAGAAGACAAAGAAGAGCATGAAGAGCAAGAAGAAGCAAAAGACAGCGGCGACTAACACGCTCGACCCGATCATGATGTGTGAGCTGGGACCGCACACGGTACGCAGACGTGTGTTGGCTCTGCGCTTGATGCTCTCGTGCTATCACTGTGTTGCGCACTGACAGCTCGCACCTGTGTCTTCTGCTGCAATGTTCGGTGTGCAGTTCACGTTCGTGCGCACGAACGGATCAGTCGTGGTGTACAACGTCGAGTCGCTCGTGCAGTACATCTTGGCAACTGGCGACTTCTCGGAGCCGCAGACGCGCATTCCGTTCTCCGAAGAGAACTTGCGGCAGATCGACCACGAGGTGCGTGCAATGATGGCATTCACGGTCTCTGCTGGTTGTCGTTGAACTGGCACGCTGATGAGGCTCGTTGCTCTGCACAGGCAAAGGTCGCGAACTTGGGGCTCAAGAGCGTCTGGGACGCCAAAACGAACAAGCACGAGTTTGACGAGCAAAAGGTCAAGCGCGACGGGATCCTCGGTGCGTGCGCATCTGTGGTTGTCTTCGTGTTGTTACACTCGCACTTCGCTCGACAGTACTGACGCTGTTCTCTACGATGTCCACGTCAACAGGATTGGAGCGCTGTGCGGGCGAGTTTGTCGCCAAGATGCTCGAAGTCGTTGAGAGCGACGACTCGGAGGAAGGCGAGATGATGCTCATCATGAGCTTGTTCCCGTCGTTCTCGGATATCTACGGACAGATCCGGTCGAGCGACAAGGAGTACGCGCGGCAGTGCATGAACCACTTCAAGGCGTACCTGCGAGGTCCGAAGAACCGCCCGACCGTGGACACGAGCGGACTCTTGCCCGTCATCTTGGGCTTCCTCGACGACGTGAGCAAGGGCGAGCAGAGTGCGAGCGCCTTTGGCTTTTGAGCTCGCGCGAGGTCTGGCGTTGTAGCACTAGAAGCAGTCGCAGTCAGTGTCGTCGTCGTCGTCGTCGTTGTATGTATCGTCGTAAGTAGGTAAGTTAGCAGTCGGACACAGCGCGTCGAGCCACCCTCGACGGCATCTCCGCAATCCATCGGACCCTTCATTTCCAAGTTGCCCTTGTTCGCGAGACGCCCATCAAGGTTGTCCGTCCGCACGACACACACCGCAAGCACGCAAGTACGCTCGCCGACAAACGACAACGCAGGAGCAAGCAGAAGCAACCAGCTAAACGTCAAGCACACATGCGCCAAGCAAGATCGGCAGTATCGAGCCGATCGGTTGGTTCTCAACCGAAAATAAGTTTGGTTTTTGTATGCAAGAGGTAACGCTATATTTACGAATTCAATTTAAATGTTACGAAAAGCCACACGATTGAAGCGACGCCAACGACATGCCAAGCAACATCGAGCACCATGGAGCCGCGCCGACCGACAGCGAGCAGCAGCAGCGACCATGTAGATGCACACGAGCAGAGCACGCCCAGGGAATGTGACTGCGGCGTGCGCAATGTGCGCAGCAGTGGCCCCCTTGCTCTCCAGGCTGCAGATGCTGGAACAATCGCGAGCGACGCGAACGAAACGAGTGACACGAGCGCAGAGCTGCGTTCGCAGCAGCCGCTGTCACCGATGGCATCGCCACTGCCGACGCCGCGGCTCCAGAAAGTGCCAACAAAGGCAGCGTCTGTCCGGTCGCCACACAAGCTGTCGTCGCTCAAGCAGCCGCTGCGGATCGATGTCAATCCGCCAGCTGACCTTGGCTCGATTCCCATTGCACTTACGTCGCCGCTTGGGATGTTTGCGACGAAGAAGGTGCCAACAAGCAGTCACCGCGCGCATCCAGTGTCGATCTTCAGCGGCAGTAGCGAGCACCGGGCGAATCCGCAATTGTATGGCACGCCGTTCCTAGAGTACGGCATGATCGTTGCGCTGTCGTGCGACGACCGCAATGGCATCGTTGCGGCTGAAGGGTACGCATCGCGCGACGTGCGTCTCGAGAAACTGAGCTACCATTTGGACCTGAACACGCCAGCACCAAAGCTCGGTCTCGGCGGCATCGATGAGCGCCGGATGTTTGAAGACGGCGGCTTCCGTCTCACGTCGTGTCCGTACCGCGACTGTTTGTTCGAAGTCGTGCCAAAGATGACGTACGACGCCACGCTTGCGCTCGAAGCGCTGGAGGTCGAGATCAGTGAGCGGCAACAGAGGTTGCCACCTGGCGGTGACAGCGGTAGCCACCGTGCGGCTCAGCAGCAAGAGCACGAGCAGCGCACGCGACTGCACGATCGCAACGCGCTCGCGGATCTCAAGTTCAAGAGCGACGCGGAGCTGCGACTGAACGCGACGATGTACAAGAAGCTGCGTGGCGCTCACGTGATCTATGGTCACGTGCGTATACGCGCGGATGCGTCGAGCGACACTACGAAATGGCGTCCAGAGCGAGTGGTCTTACTTGTCCGTGTGTGTGGAGCAGGTGATCCAGCTCCGTCATATCAAGAGCGGCAAGTTCCTGTCGCTTGAGACATCACCGGTGCTGCTGCGCGGCGCTGAGAGCATCACAGTAAGCACGTAAGCTCGTGTACGCCGTGTGCACAAGCTACGAAAGACTGATAGACCGCATGCGCGTGCAGGTGTGCCTTGAGAACGGATCGCCGCGGTCGCACTTTTCCATCCTGCCGCGCTTCAAGCTCCGATCGAAAGGCGCGCCAGTGCTCCTGACGGACCAGGTGCGTCGCTTGTTTGGTATTGAGGCAGCTGGAGCGTAGACGCCTACTCGCTTACATCCTGAGCTCGCTACATGCGCCGCAGCTCGTGTTTACGAGCGAGCACGATGTCCAGCCGTTCAGTCTGTACGTCTCGAACCGGAGCTCGCCGGACAACACGTCGTTTGCAGTTGTCGGGTCGACTGCGCATGCGTCCCAGTGGCGCGCTGTGCTCTACGACAAGCCTGAGAGCAGCAGCATCGCAGCGTCCGGTCGCAGCGACAGCTTCCGCGCCGGCTCGTGCGTTCGGCTGTTCCACTTGGAGACGACGTCGTGGCTCCGACTCGCCGTGTCGGAGCACACAAGCGACGATGCCGCCGCTAGTTCTGCGCACGTGACGCTCCAGTTCAGCGAAGACAAAGACGTCGACGACGAGTCCGTGCTCGCGAGCTCGTGTGACTCGATCTGGGAGCTCGAGCGCACGAGCGTGTTTGAAGGCGGCGAGATCGCATGGCACGACGCGATCACACTGCGTCATGTGACGTCTGGCAAATACCTCGCAGTCTCGCTGCACGTTGCGACGCCACCGATGAACACGCGGTCGCCTATTGCGATGCGCGCGCACGCCGGCGCGTACTCGCACGTGATCGCACAGGAGCACCCACAGTCGTTTCGGCTCATGCCGACCGCTGTCGCCGACGAAGGGTGCGTGCTCGGTTGCCTTGTGGCATGATCCACGGATGGTCCACGACGTAGTCTATCGTGCGAACTGATGATCCTGTGTTTGTGTGCTCACTCACTCGCTTTCGCTCGCAGCGACCAAGTGGAGAACGGCGACGTGGGGCTCATTCAACACACGAGAGCCGGCGGCTTTCTCCACTCGATCGAGACGCACGCGTCGACGATGAACGACATCCGGTTCTCGTCGAAAGCCCTGTCGAACGACTCGAGCGCAAGTAGCTCGAGCTTCACAGTCGTCGCGCTTCCAGGTGCACGCGACGAAGATGCGTTCAAGATCCTCGCAGTGCCGCAGTCGGAAGTCGAAGACACGCTCCTGCTCGTCTCGTACAAGCGCGTTCTCAAGAGCTTCATCCATCACTTTCACGTCGCAGCGCTTGCGAGCACTGATGGCGATGCACTGTGCTACCGCTTCGAGCGCGACGACACGCTCGTGTGCTTCCGCAAAGTCGAGCAAGTGCTCGACGAGCTCATTGGGTTCTGCCAAGACGGCGCAACGGCGTCGCCAGGACTCTTGCGCGCGCGGCAGAACCTCTTTCGCATCCACCGGTACATCGACTTGCTCGTGGAGATGCTCAAAGCGCCGTTCGAGCGCTACGGCGGACCGTTCCGCGTCGATGATGTCTCGGCACACAACCCAGAGTTTGTGAAGTTCGCAACCCAACACGATGGCGACGATGACGATGATGACGATGGCGACCGCGATGGCAATGAGCCCGAACTCGATGGCGCATGGGGCGTCCCAACTGCGAGCGCACTGTCCAGTCCGCAACGAGGTGTTGTCGACAGAGTCCGCAGTGACAATGCATTGCACAGTGGTGCACCACGACAGGCGTTCAAGTCGAGACGCCACGTGCTGTACGCGCAAGAGAAGTCGTGGCGCAAACGACCGAGTGCGACTGCGAACTCGCGCCAAGAGCTCCATGCCACCGCGATGCAGAGTCTCAATCGGATCATCCCGAGCGTGAACGTGCTCCTCGTGCACATCTTTTCGTCGAACCGGAGCAATGAGCTCCATATGGTCAAAGTCGGCATGCCGACACTCATGGAGCTCCTCGGGAACGGCTTCCAGACGTCGCTGCCGCTGTCGTACCTCTTGCGCGAGAACCGGAACCTCGTCGAGTCGATCACGGCGTACGCGCGGATCATCCAGAGCTTCTTTGAGCTCATCAAGTCCCGCGGCAAGTCGATTCGGTACATGCAGTTCCTCGTTGCGCTGTGCACGTCGCGCGGTCGCGGCGTTCCAAAGACGCAGGAAGCGATCTGTGACTTGCTCTTCAATGCCGAGCATGGCTACCGCGACCACGTGATCGTGCCGGTTCGACCGTGCGAGCGCGGCTTTGAGATCTACGCCGCAAAGCTCTCGGTCAAGCCGACTGTGCCAGACCCGCGCATCGAGGCGATGTTTGCCAAAGACGCACCAAGCGACAACAGCGCTCCAGCCAACGATGGCGCGGGCATGTGGATGCCACTCGCGGCATTCTACGAAGCGTACTACAGCCGCCACAAGCGCCGTCTCCTTGGACCGCTCGGTCAGTACTGCTACGGACTCTTTCGCCTCTACGTCTCGCTCTGTCTCGACCGCAACTACGTGAGCATCGAGTACGTCCAGACTGCGTTCCCACGCGAGCATCTCTTGCGATCCGTCATGGACACGACGCTCTCGCGCTCGCTCCGCGCCGTGCTCATGGACCTCATCCGCGTCGCGTACATTGACTGCGAGCCGCAAAAAGGCGTGACGTGTCCGAACTACACCCGCATCTGGACCGATGTCGGATCCAAGAGCGCCGACGTGCTCTCCGCGTTCACTGGCGATGGGTACGCGTCGCAGGACCTCTTCTTCTTCTCGCGGATGAAGGACTTTTGCGCGTCGTACTTGGACAAGCTCCGCGGCGTCCTCGTGATCGAAGAGACGCCGGAGAACGAACTGACGCTCGCGATCGTGCGCGTGTGCAAGAAGATGGTCGAGTTTGGCATGTACACGACCGAGGACGAGCTCACGCGGCTCGTGTCGCGCCTCGTCGACATCCTAGACAAGAGGACAGACCTTGTGCGACGGCCGCTTTCGGCAAGGACAGCAGGTGACAAGAGCCATCGAAGCCATCTTGCTGAGCGCATTAGCCACAAAGGCAGCAGCGATGCAACAGCGACCGTGTCAAGCGCCGCTCATGCACGGCGCGTGTCAGTGACGGATGGACCGCGCAACCTGTTCACGACGATGCTTCACAGCGTGCCACACGACACGCTGCTGCCTGTGAGCGCCAACTCGAGCGATGATGCGCTTGGGACGGCCGAGTCAAGCAGCGGTCTCGAGAGCGCGCTTCGCTATCGCAACGCTGCTGTCCTCGATGGAAGCGCAGTGCGAAGCGGCAACGCTCGCGAGACGAACGCTGTCACGCGTCAGTACAGTGCCCATGCGATTGCACAGTCGAGCGCTGACACGAGCACGCAGCACAGGACGTCGAGCTCAGTGGCGCAGCGCCACGGAATGGCATTGAACAGCACGATCGAGCACTTGCTCGCAAGCGTCGACAGACGCATGGCCCTGCGGAAAACGCGTCGGCGCGGTCTGTCGCCGCGCAGCCGAGGCTCGTGGCAAGCTGCTAAAGCACCACCACCACGGTTTGGCAACGGCAATCGATCTCCAACACACGATCCGCCCAGTCCTGTTCGCGCATCCTCGCCATCTTCATCGTCGACATCGCCGCCGATCGCTGGGCACCAGATGAACGAAGTGAACCGCGTCGTAATGGAGATCAAAGACGAAGTGTGCGCGATCCTCAAGCACGTCGACAACATGCGCGTCGACTACCAGCTCTCGTGCGTCCTGTCGACGTTCCAGACTCGCCATGGTGGTCCAAAAGCCACGCGTCGACCGCTCGAGAAGACGCGCATTGGCTTTAGCGAGAGCGGACTCGCAGTTCACGACATCACTAGTACAGGAGGTGGCGCAGGACCTACTGCGTACGCACATGCCGCAACAGCGCACGACCTGGCGCTCTCGTACAACAACGGCAGCAGCAGTGACAAGTACTCGCCATTGGCTCGCTACATGGGCGACAAGCGATCGCTCGAGTGCAAGTTCTCTCTCGCGCAGCTCGCGAAGCGCAACGTCACGACCGTGCTCATGCAGATGCTCATGTACGAGTACCCGCCGCTCGTTGCAAAAGCGCTCGAGCTCTTGCTGCAGCAGTACAACCAGCATGACCAGGTCGTGAAAGCGCTGCAGAACCTCCAGCTCCTTGTGACGCAAGAGACGATCTCGATCTACAACAAGCTCAAGGACGACGTCGACAGCCTTCGACGCCTCTCCGAGACGACAGAAGTCTGGATGGACCTCACGTCCAAGACCGACTTTGAGAAAGCTGACGCTGCGTGCGGCTTGCTCAAGTCGCTCACGGATGTCGCACAGCACCATGAAGCTGCGCGCACTGCGACAGCGACGCACGTTACAACAGGGACGTTTGTCGAGAGTGCTGCGAGCGCAAGTGCGCCGGATCGCAGCTACGCGCCGCGCTTTGTCGCGGAGAAGCTCCCGCCGAACCGCAAGCTCAAGTTCTTGCGGAACCGGTACCACTTGAAGCAGTCGCTCGGGCACGTGAGTCAGCTCTCGAGCTTCCACGAGCTCTCGACGCCGTCGCGTACGAGCAAGAGCAAGCGCGAAGACTCTGCGAAAGCTGTTGAAGCGCGTCGCCTGCTGCGGAACCTCCGCGCGGCGCAGTACGCCGTGAGCATGATGATCGACGGCGCGCACTTCTTCGACTCGCACATCCGCCAGAGCGAGCTCAAGACACAGAGTAGCATGAGTCCGATCGGCTCGCGCCTCAAGTCGATGCTCCAGTCCCGTCAGCGCGATCAGATCCAGACCGTGTACTCGCACGCCATGGCGTTCCTCTGCGCCTTCTGCGCCAATGATCCAGACAACCAGCTCTTGCTCGCGCCGCATGCGATCATGATTGCGCAGTACATCGGCGAGCTCGAGGTTGCACAGGAGCTCCTCGTTGCGATCTTCGCGGACAATGCGCTGCTGTACAAAGCCGTCCCAACCGAGCTCGTGAACGTTGTCATGACGCGCTTGATCACAGACGGACCGGACCCGCGGTACCTCTACTTTGTCGAGACGCTCGTGATCTGCAACGAGAAGCCTGTACTCGAGAACCAGCTCCTCGTGCTCTTCCAGCTCATCAAGTCGCTCGAGAGCGCCGCTGTGCTCCAGTTCTTTGACAACCACTTTGCGACCGTTGCGCACTTTGACGACCTCTTCCGGCGCTACGCTCTTGCTGTGAAAGGACACAACAAGCACAACCCGCCGGCGTTTGCCTCAAGCGAGCTCGACTTGGAGCCCGACGACGCAGACGCTGATGCAGACGTCGCTGTGCCGCTGCTTCAGTCGCAGATGTCGTCGGCGTCGCCACTGCGGTCGCCCGTTGACGACAAGACGATCGCACAGGACTCGAAGACGCTTGAGTACCACGTGCGCTTGCTCCACCTCTTTGCTGCCTGCGCAGTCGGGAAGAACTCGCGGGCTCAAGAGATCTGTCAGCAGATCATTCCGATCGCAAACGTCCTCGAGCTCCTGGGACATAGTGACTGCACCGACGGCATGCAAGCGGCGCTGCTTCGGTTCCTGAACGAAGTCTTCCTCGTCGCCGACGGCATGGAGACGCCGAACGACGACATCTTGACGCGCGTCCTCCTAGTCCTCGCGCACGTCTGCGAGACGAACGTGATGGAGCACGTGCGCGCGATCCACGTCGATGACTCGAACCGCCACGCGCGCCTCGCGCTGCACAAGCACAAGCTCAAGCCGGAAGCAGCAGCGCACTTGCTCCGAACACGCGGCGCGAAAGAGTCGTCCGTGCTCTACGTCCTGCTCTACGCGCTCGCACCGACACTACTGTCGTTCATCTACCAGTTCCCGAGCTTGTTCGATGCGAGCGACGACGCGCTCCATGCTGCGCTGCGAGTGCAGCAGAGTCTCTCGCTGCTCTTCACTGTCTTTAGTGCGTCCGAGTGGCGTCTCGACGCGTACGTCATGTCGAACATCGACGAGCTCGCGTATGCTCTCGACAAGATCACGCAGCTCGGCATGTACGCGAGCGGCCTCGAGGCGTCGGCGTCACTTGAAGCTGTCTGGGCAAACTCATTAGCGTACACGCAGCGCCTCGATCTGCACGCGTACCCACTCGAGACGGATGACCTCGCAGCGCTGCTGCATCGAGCGCTTGACGATCGAGCACGCGATCCGACTCAGATGCTGAGGAGCAACAGCAGTGGCAGTAGCACTGATGTCGTGCGTCCTCGGCGCAAGTCGTCTGGCGCAGGAAGCGACGCGAGTGTGTTGGAGTCGATTCAAGAGAGTCTCGACCCCGACATGGTGGAGGTGAATAGCCACATCCATGACACGATCGCCGGGATCACGAGCACTGACGACGTCCGTGCGTTGAACGTAGCGCTTGCACCAGACGACCATCGTGACGCAGAACCTGTAGCTGTGAGCAGCAGCAGCAGCAGCTCCGTGAAGCCAAGTACGATAGCAGAGAGTCTCCAGATCGTACCGCCGATGATCATCGGAGGCGCTCGCCATCATGGACGAGACGCGCACGAGCAGCAGCAGCAGCTTCAAGGTGCAAGCGCGTTGGCGCCGAAGGTGTCGCCTATCAACGCGCCGTCAGGCTCACGTAGCACGACTGTCGTGCTTCAGCGCATGCTTCCGCAACGGCCATTCTTCCGGCACCTACCTCACTTTGGTTGGCGCCGAGCGAATCCAGTCGAGTGCGCGTTCGAAGCCAAAGTCGCAGCGAACGGGTCGCCGCCCAAGTCGCCGCTCCGGCGCCTCTCGTACGCCAGCAATCTGTTCAGCGTGTCGGACATTGCGATCAGCATCGATGCGAACGGAGCAGTAGCAACACCAACGACAGCGGCAGCTGTGACTGGGAGCGCACAGCAGCAGCACAGCAGCTTTCGCGAGTTCGACCGGTTCATTCAGTTCATTCGCACGCATCCGCGCGTGCATAGCGCTATGCGCGACGAACTCAACCAGATGGTCCAGGGCATCTTGTCCGTCGAGCGCTCGCTCCACGACGAGTACGACCCGCAAGTGCACCCGAGCAACGTCCACCTCACGTTCGATCAAGTCGTCGCGAAGCTCGTCGCGCACGTCGAGCGGTTCCAGGACGCGCACTACGTCAAGATGAACTTGACGCTCCTGGACGTCTTCTGTCGCATGATCTACGCTGTGGACGACCCGGAGCAGCGCCACCGCATGCAAGTGAAGCTCAACCAGCTCGGTGTTACGCGACTTGTGGTCCAGATCATTGCGTGGCGCGACGACGACGCGCTGTTTGCCACGAGCATCGAGCTCGGCGTAGCGCTCTTGGACGGCATGAACGCGGAGGTCCAAGAGAGCTTCTACGCCCACTGGCTCGAGAGCGACGGCTTCTTTGAGCGCATCCAGAGTAAGATCGAGAAAGCGTGCAAGACGATCCGGACAGGACCGACGGACCGGACGCACGTGAGTGCGACCGACCGCAGTGGCGACGACGATGCGCTGCGCGCGGTTGGACCCGAGCGACAACGACGACGGTCTGTCTTTTCACTAACTCGGTCAGCGTCAACTGCGCCAGTCAGCGCCAGTGCGAGTACCGAGGCAGCACACGCGATGCTCGACAGCCGCAAGCTCTCAAACTCAGCGACGACGACGACGACCACAACGTCGATCTTCCGCTTCTTGCAGCTCCTGTGCGAAGGGCACTACTTGAACGCGCAGCGGTACCTCATTGTCCAACCGCACGCGCGCGCGTCAGCCAACTTGGTCGAGAGCACGACGTCGTTTCTTCTGGAGACGTACCTCACGCTCACGGACGTCGACATTGAGCTCCTCGTCCAGCTCTTTGAGACGATTACCGAGTTCTGTCAAGGGCCGTGCATCGAAGCGCAGGAGACTGTCGCAAACTTCAAGTTCGTCAGCGCCGTGAACGCGCTCATGATGCACGCGTTCGAGCACGCGCGGAGCACGAGTGCGCTCGCACAGGTGCGACAGCTCCGCGCGTCGATTGTCATTACGCTCTTGAGTCTCCTTGAAGGTCGAAGCGACCGCGCGATCCACGCGCAGCTCGTCCAAGAGCTCAAATTTGACGCTCTGACGCGCAACTTGGTCGACGTCTACGCGCACTATCTGAGTCGCTACGGCGGCAAGTACGCCGGCAACACGACGTGCTACGACGACTTCTACCTCACGATGGGCTTCAACATCTACATTCTGCTCCAGAAGCTCGCAGACGTGAACGTCCACGCTGCGACGTGGCTCCCATCAGCCAAGACTGAGCACGAACATAGTAGTAGCAGTAGCGGTGTTGGTGCATCTGGTTCGCCAACGTTTGGACGGAGCGGAGCAACGACTGACTACCGCAGCGCGTACCAGTTCTTCCAGTCGCACTGCGCGCGCGTCGAGATCGTGTGGGATCATCAACGCTACCAGTCGGCGTCCGTCTTTCGCGACCCATCGGCGCCGTCAGCGTCTGTGCAGCGCCACGGCGACGCTAGCGCTGCAGTTGGGTCGCACTCGTACGCAGCCACTGGGACACCTGGTGCTTTATGCGTGAGCGAGACAGACGACTTGCTGCTCCATGGCACGCACCAAGCAGCGAACGCAACAAACGGCGCGCTCATTGCGTTCTACTTTCCGCTGCACCCGATCTGCTTCTGCCTGACGGCGCAGTCGAAGAAGAAGCTCGTGTGGCACGTCGCGCGTGGCTCGAACAAGCTCCACGACTTCTACGCGCGCTCGGACAAGCTCGTGGACGAGATGGCGCACCAGAGCCGCTTGCAGCGCCACGTGTTTGTGGCATGGATCGCGAGCAAGACTGACGTCTTCAAGAAGCTCTCGTTCAGCCTCGCGATCGGCATCAACTTGGTCGTGCTGCTCTTCTATCGCGCGGATGGCATTGACGCTGAGCCGTACGCTGCACAGCAGATCACGATCGTCTATGACAACGAGTCGTACACACTGGAGCGCTCGAGTGCGATCGACATTGCGCTCGCCGTGGCTGGGACGTGGCAGCTCGTGCTCTGTTGCATGATCCTGCTGTGCTACCTCATCAACTCGGCGCCGCTCATCGTCAAGAAAGGCTGGAAGCGCCGCATCAGAGCCGAGCAAGAGCGGCTGTCGAAGAAGACTGCGAGCGGCCAGCGACGCAGTGCGAGCGACAGCGAAGAGCGCGAGTCGTTCCAGGACACGGAAGCGCTCTTGCGGTCGCTCCGTGAGCGCGAGCAAGAGTACGACTACTGGTTCCTCCCGCACTTTGCAACCACGAGTGCACAGACGGCGTTCCACGCCAACAGTAGCAGCAAGATGAAGACGACCGAGTCCGAGACGCAGCGTAGCGACAGAGCATTCAAAGCAGCGTCCTCCAGCGACCAAAGCACCACTGGCAGCAATGCCAACACCGCGGGCAATAGCAGTGGCTACGTGCAGTCCCTCCGTCGCAGTCTGCGCCGCTACCCTCTCGTGCAGAACACCCGGCTCGTCGCGATCTCATTGAGCTTCCTCGTGCGGAACCCGCGCGTGGTGTACTTCCTCTGGCAAATCACGGTCGCGATCCTCGGGTCGTACGTGAACAAGCTCTACTTTGCGTTCCACCTCCTCGACGTCGTGAATCGGTACCAAGAGCTGAGCAACGTCCTCCGGTCGATCGTCCGACCTGCAAAGGTCCTCGGCTTGACTGTGCTGCTCTACCTCGTGATCGTCTACGTCTTTGCGATCATTGGCTTCTACTTCTTCCGTGCCGACTACAACCCGTCGGGCGTGCTCTCGCCGGCCCAGATCGACGGCCAGGCGCCGTACCAGTGCCAGCGCCTCTTCCAGTGCTTCCTCATTAGCCTCGACCAGGGCTTCAAGAGCAACGGCGGACTCGGTGGCTACCTCCGCAGCAACGTCCCAGGCGACTCAACACGGTCGTACGCGCGCTTGGCGTTCGACCTCCTGTACAACAGCGTGCTCATTATCATGCTCCTGAACATTGTCTTTGGCGTGATCATCGACACGTTCGCGTCGCTCCGGACCGCGGACAAGGAGAAGACCATGGACATGCAGAACCGGTGCTTCATCTGCTCCATCGACGCCTATACGTTCGACCGCGCGACGAAGCGCGGCTTCCACGACCACATCTACATGGAGCACAACATGTGGCACTACCTCTACCTCTTTGTGCACATCCGGAAGAAGCGCATCACTGAGTACAACGGCTTGGAGCTGTACCTCGCTATGCGCATGGCCAAGCGCGACGTGTCGTTCTTCCCCACGTTTCGCGCGCTCTCGCTCGAGAAAGCAGGCAGTGGCGTTGTCGGTGCTGCTGGTGCAGAGAGCGCTGAGAGCAGCAATAGTGGCAGTGGCAACGTGGACGCTGCGACTGCGCTTCGCACTGGCGCATCGCTCGCCACTGTGGCAGGGCGAAGCGACAGTGAGCAGTGTCACGCGTTCGACTTGTCTTCGACCAATCGCTTTGGCCAGAGCAGCAGCAGGACCAGGAGTCAGCACGAGCTCCACGCGACAGCAGCACACCACAGTCGCCGAGGTAGCAGCAGCGGCACTGGAGTAGCTACCACAGCTGCTGCGAACGCTAGCAGCAGCACGAACAGTCTCGGTCGGAGCAAGAGTCGACGGAGTTCGCTCGCGCACTCGACAAGTGCGAACGTACTCGATCGCGCGACAACTGCAAAGCTCGAGAAGCTCGAAGCGGCGATCGAGAGTCTCGTGCAGACGCAGCTCGAGATGAAGGAGCAGCAGCTCAAGACAGCCGAGCGGCAGACTGAGCTCATGGAGATGATGTTTGCTGCGAGTGCGTCGCGACAGCAACAAGCCTCGCTGTCGTTGCGAGCAGACAAGTCGCAGTCGACGCACCACTACCAGCCAAGTGCCGGAGTCGCCTCCACGCCCTCGAGCATTCCAAAGACCGCTAGTGCACACCACAGCACTGGCGTGTTCCCACCAACGCTCCCACGCGCACTAGATGTGCTGGGCAGCTTCAGTAGCTCACCACAGGCGCCGTCTGAGACTTTGAGTCTCTCGCCACTGCGCCGTGCACCAGCCGCCGCAGCGCCTGGCGTCAGTAGCACACGCACGCTGTCGCCAATGCGCAGCGAAGCGGCGAGGCGCCTTCAAGCACCGCTTGTGTTCAACTTTGAGTCCGTCGAGGAGGAGGAGGACGAACGCCGTCGCGATGGCGCGTGACGCGAGCGTGTAAGGGAGGGAGTGAAGGAGATATGTATGGGATTCGAGGTCTATCAAGGCAGCCAGGTCGAGCCACCACATGAGCGATCGACTCGGTTGGCATTGCGACCATAGACTGCGCTGTGTGCATCGTGTGCGCGCTCGAGCTCGCTTACGCTTCCGCTGGTCCAACGACGAACGAGTGGAGCGCAAAGAGCACAAAGAGCGCACCGCCTACGAGCGTGACGGTCTTCTCCGAGATGCGCGTTGCGAGGAACTTGCCGCCGACGACTGCGATGCCAGTGCACATCGAGTGGCCGAGGATCGCACCGAGCGTGACGCCGAACGCGTCCTTTGTCGCTGAGAGCGTGACCGTTGCGATCTGCGATCGGTCGCCCCACTCGGCGAGGAACGTCATGAGGAACGTCTGCGAGAACACCTGCATCATGCCGTCGGTCACGGATGGGCTCTTGGCTGGCGGTGCCTGTCCAGACTCCGTTTGCCTAGCGGCGCACGTTCATCCATCCATAGAGTCCCAGTCAGTCGAGGTAGCCAGTCGTATGGACAATAGTCCTAGCGATAGTGAGTCAGTACGCACTCTGCCTCTTCCTCCGACTTCTTGCCCATGAGCTCTTCTTCGACCTCCGACAGCTCCTCCGATGGTCCACTGCGCTCACGAGCAGCAGCGCCAGTCAGCCAGTCAGTCAATCAGTCAGTCAGTCAGTCAGTCATGTACCTCACTCAGCTCAGGCAGATGCAGATGGTACGTACGTGGCCGACATCTCGCGCGAGTCGTACAGCATCTTGAGCCCAAAGCCCACGAAGAGGATGGCGCCGAGGTAGTGTGTGACGTGCGGCGGGAGGAACTTGGTCGCGACGACGCCCATGACAACGGACAGCACAGTCATGACGATCAGCGCGCCGATCGCGCCAGCAAACACGACGACGCGGTCCTGCTTCATCGACAGGATCGCTGCAATGAAGAACGTCTTGTCGCCGATCTCCGTTGCCCAGATCGTCAAGATGCCGCTCACAAAGCCCGACCAGAACTTGTTCACGCCACCACCACGCAGCCGTGCTGGCTGCTTGTTCGCTCCAGGCGCTGCCGCGCCGCCTGGCACGCGCTGCAGCAGCTCGTTCGTCTCGCCACCGCTGTAGATGTTGAGGAACGGGTCGAGCGCCGCTTTGATCGACGACGTGAACGATGCGAACTCTTGTGCGTCGAGCATGCCATTGTGATCGGCGTCTGCGCGGTCGAACGCATCGTCCGTGAGCACAGTCGGCGGCTTGGGCTTCTCGGCCTCAGTCGGCGCTTGCTGTGCGAGCGCACCAGTGCTGCTAGAGAGGAGCGTGGCGACGAGCGCAGCGGCGAGCAGCGGCAGGGGGAGGAAGCGGCGCATCCTGGAGAGACAGCAGAACGAGATGACACTGCGTATTGGGCTTGAGGTGTCGGGATTCGCGTTGACTTGATTCGAGTATACTTCACCAAACCGTGAACAATAACAGATGTCTACTCCTCTTTAAAGCGATCAAGTCACCAAAACGAAGTCAAAATAAACACCAAAGGGTTTCTGATCTGTTTGGACAGGGAGCATGTTGAATGAATGTGCTTGCCACACATACTACGTTTCACATCAAAGCCCTCGGCGAGCTGCTCGTCTCCATTCACTCCCTAATCGACGCGATGGCGTGCAACATGCTGACCGGGCCAGTTGCCAGTCATACAAGAACAACCATCACCCATCTCAGCTCTCATTACCAACCGCACCAAAACCTGTGATGCCAAACTTACACTGTCGTCATATGTATTGGAGGGCTTGATAATGTGAGCTCCATAACCGTCAAACATTACACTCGACACCTCGCGATGAGCAAGCACGGTTGTACAGGGGTCGTCGTACACTGCTAGCTCGAGTAGCAAGCCCCACTCCTCCATATCGTGACGAATTGGGCCACTCTCCCATTAGGACATTTCGGATTGCGATTTGGAGACATGTAAACCACTCTACGACCTCTTCGCACCAATACTAACATCTAGGCGAATGAGCGCGCTCACCTAACGAGCTCATCCACACACTCGATCAGGGAATTCTGTCGCCACACGCGTACAACTCAGGGGCAAGCAACTGTGCTCACCCGCACCACACGCGCAATCGATGAATAGGTGCAACAGAGCTACCAACCAAAAGACGCGCTACTGCTTCAGCAACAAAGCAGCACCAAGTCTCGTGCGTCGCGCTCCTGCTGCAGCAGCACACGCAACCAAAAGACGCGCTCCTGCTGCTGCAGCACATATCGCCATGCAACATCGACAAAATCAGTTTATGTATGTACTGTGCTCTGTATTGTGCTGTCCTAGGGTTGCTCTTTTCTTGGCTAGGTCGACGTGTGGATGTCCTGGATGCAACGAAGAGCGGGATCTTGTATACGTCCGTTCTCTATTGCATCTCGGTATCTACGAATGCTGCCGTTCAGGGTGATAGATCTATGAATCGTGCGTAGTTGGTTGAGTACGCTTCCGGCGCCTGCAGCATGAACTCGTCGCGCTCCGAGGAACTCTAATACATATGTCTCAGCTCTGCGACTGAGTTGCAGGGCGTGGTCGCGATATTCGGCGGCGGACGAGTCAATGCGAAAGTCGCCAAGAACTTCATGTACGCAATTGTGTGCAGATACACGGACTTCTCCGCTTTAACAGCCTGGATGTCCACGACCGCGGCTCGAGTGTGCACCTCTCGAACCAAAGTGCTGACAAGGTCTTCGCATGGGCGTTGGTGTGCGGGGTGAGGTGGGCGATGTGTTGAGCTGGCGCTGAGCCGATTCTGCTAGCTGGTGGTGCTGACCGTGCTACTGGTAGTGGTGGTGGAAGGCACGGGCGAGCTTCTCGACGAGCGACTTGTTCGTGCTAGCTCGAGTAGCAGTACTCCATATTGTTTCCAGGAGGTGCGCCTATAAATAGATTCTTCTTGAAAGTGGTTTGTTTGCAGCAGAAGCGCCAGTGCAATGGCAGAAGTCGGGCGTGTAGAGGACGACATATCGGGGAAAAGTGACAAACCTGTTCCTCGGACGTTTTCGTTCGTACAAGCCGCATACGCACAACATGGCTAGAACTTACGGACAAAATCTGCACTTGGAGAACCGCTACCTCAGAGGCGCTTCCAAAGACACACCACAACAAGCAATCAATACAGCACCCAAAGTCACTGACGTAGCATTTGTGTATACGTAGCAATTAAACAGACTCAAATCGCTCTTTATACACGCCGCCGCTTTCTTCACAAATCCACAACTCTCTCACTTCAGACAGTACTTCTCTATGGTCATTCGCAGTGGGGTGTCAATCAAAGCAATCATTGGATGAGTCAGGTAAATGCTCTTGTACAACCACAACTTCGCTTGTCGAAATTTCGACAAGACTGTATTGCGGGCAAATGCCTTGCCATTCTACCTCACTGCAAACGCCAAGTGCATACCAAACTGGTCCATAAAGGTCTTCAACGCATTGCCATGATCCTCTCATCCAATGCACTCCTCACGAATTCGGCAGTCACACTTTCGCTCTTCAAGAAGCGTACAAGCGCGTTCTCATCAGTGAGCTGCGCGTTCTTGCTGTTCACCGTCTCTAACGACCCATGATCACTCAATGCAGTCACGCCAATGCAAACCCACTTGTCTGAAAGCGACGAAATGTCCGAATGCAACCAAATACGCAAGTATTTTCGCACTTACGAGAAAAATGAATGAGCCATTTGGACAACCCTAACCTCTACAAACGGTGATTGGATAGAATCAAGAAATCGGTCTCTCTATATTGAATAAATAGCGAATCACACCAGTGATTGGGCAAATATATCGGATACTTAAAGCATGATAGGTACGAATTGTGATCATATTCATCCATATTCATTTCAGATGGTGCGACTTGAGATGGTTTTCTCGTTATAGACGTCACTCAATTTAGATTCGCGACCTGCATTTGAGTGGCTCTTAGTACTCCCGTACTTTAGCGGAGAGACTTCATAACTTTTCAATCTAAAACCTCAGAGTTGAAAACCACACATTCCACTCAAGCATTCTCAGCCATAGTGTAGGTCAGTCACATCCCGTGGCTGTTGTTGACGGCGCCAAACAATATCAACTGGCGGTTCCGTTCATTTTCGAAAGTGTCGTGCATTGAATACCAAATTGCGTGTTGCTGAATCTTAAGCTGCCAAGAATGTGTTTGCACTTGCATATGCGATGGACAAAACGGGGCCGCTTCATGAAGCAGCAAAGGCACCCGTCTAAGAACTGCAGCAGCGGCAGTATCTCCATCGCTTCTACAGCGAGCGAATCCGTCATCATGTTGCCAGAGATGTCAACGGTCCCAAGTACAATGCACTTACTGTCCAAAGACAGTTTCTAATTCGCAGAGTCGACGACATGGCACTTGCTGCGGGTTCGAGACTCGCGAAACCTCGTGTCAGTGGCCTTTGCTGATGGCACTGACTTATGGTTGGTTGGTCGTGGCAAACTTGTCCGTTGCATAAACGCAAAGCTTCATTAGCAACATCTTCGGATGCGAACGGTGTTGAGCTTGAGATGGAGCTGTTGCGCAAATGTGGGGTGGATGCAAGTGCTGTTGCTGAGCTTCGGACAACTGTAGCCTTTGTTGATAGTCTCATGGTCTCATTGTGTTGTATCAAAATATGAAGTTATGGATTATCGTTCAGAGGGCTCAGTATGTACAGTTTATCCACATGAAAGAAGTTGACTGCGTTGGACAGGTTCATATATTCTTGTGTGATCACCATTTGGTGCAGCAACAGCGACAAGCAGTGTTGTTTTCTTGGAAGGTGTGTCGACTCGCACCGTGCGTCTTTGATGTATGAGCGCCTTGCGTGTGCCACTTGTGGGTGGTGAGGATCTTGTGTGCGAGCAAGTGGATAGTGCACCAAATGTGTGTTTCATTCGACCTCATGACACTTGTGTGCCACACAATTTGTTGTGGTATTTCTATAAATAGTCACTTCCCTCACTTTTGTCGCGGTCGGTTCGGTGTGGTTCGTGTGGTGTGGTACCACACCGCCGAAATACTTTAGTCGTTTTGGTCGTTACACAAAAACGCGTCTGTGTTCGCGTACTTTGGTGCGTGTTCTGAGCACTTTTGCGCACAGATTCGGACTGCGCGTACGTAAAAGCGAGTTGACTCATGCGTGTCTTTAGCGCGCATGCAATCGGCAACCGAATGGAGGAGGGTGAGAAGGCGTCGACGCGAACCGAGAGGAGGGAGAGCACGCAGCGCAAGCAGCACGTGGCGAGCAAGCGCACTCGAGAGCGCACACACAGGCGCGACGGACAGTCGTCAGCAGAGACGGACAACCCACCTCCACAGTCGCAGCAGCAGCAACGGCGGCCACGTTGCATCCCATCGTGACGCCACCACACCACCATCATGCCAGGGTCGATGGAGCTCATGGCGTCAGCGTGGCGCTCGCTCGTGTATGGCGGCGCAGCAAGCAGCAGCAACATCAGCGCGATTGCAGCCGACCTAGCTGCCGGGCGCCGCATCCTCGAGCAGATCCAGCTCGCGCTCGCACAGGCGTTCCACAAGCACGGCGCGCACGCGCTGTCGCCCGATGAGATCGCACCGATCAAGGCGCTGTGCGACCAGCTCCTGCCGGCTCACTGTACGTCGCTGTCATGTTCCGATGCGTGTGTGTGCAGACGCCAAATACCGAAGCTCGCCGCTGTTCAGTGGTGTCGCTGCCTCGACGATAGCCACTCGTTGCCTGCTCGTATCTGACACACTCGGCTGTCTGTCTCTCCCCTTCCTTCCGTTCATGGCAACGTGAACAGTCCAGCTGACAGTCCCGGACGCGCAGCAGCAAGGCGCTTCGACACCGCGCCGCAAGTCGCGCCGTGTCGGGTACCAGCACATTTGGGAAGACGACAAATTCTCGATGGGGTATGTGACGAGTGCTTCGTGCTTCGTGCTTCGTGCTTCGTGCTTCTTGTCCTGCCCTATCGCGCGGTCGTTGTCGTAGTGCTCTCTTGTGAGACGGGATGCGGCTGACCCGCAAACCTCTCGCTCTCGCTCTCTCTCTCTCTCTCTGTGCCGTGTTTGCCGTCCCTCCTGTCTGCTTCTCGCTTGCGGACACTGACAGGATCTTCATCTTGCCGCCTGGCGCGTCAATCCCGCTCCATGACCACCCCGAGATGACTGTGATCTCGCGCGTGCTCTACGGCGACCTGCACGTGAAAGCGTGCGATATCGTCCCGCCGAGCGACGCACCAGCACTGGTCGAGCAGTACTTTAGCGACGCACCGGCCGCGCCGCAGCTCATTGCGCGCATGTGCGAGGACCAGATGATCCGCGCGCCGCACACGACCGACTTGCTCCCGGACCGCGGCAACTTGCACGAGTTCGTCGCTGGCGACGCGATCGGCTGCGCGATCTTTGACATCCTCACACCGCCGTACGAGCCGGACGACGGACGCGACTGCACGTACTACCGCTTCGTCGGCACGCCGCGCGCAACAGACTCCGAGCCGCTCATGGCGCTCGAAGTGTTTGAACCTGAGCACTTTGCAGTCGCATCCCAGCCGTACTTGGGCCCGCCGATCGCAATGCCGTCGCTGCCGTTCACCGGAGGCATGTCAACGGCATCGTCGTCGTCGTCGCTGTCGTCGTCTGGGTCGTCGTCGTCCGCAGCGTCGCCATGAAGATGAGAGCGAGAGGATGCGAGCAAGATGTGCCAGTGCGAGGTCATATATGTAATTATAATGAAATTGTTTGAGCCAATCGCAGCAGCGTATGCTCCTATTCGGACTTTAAAGGAGACTACCAGTACATGCGTTCTGGGCAACACAAGACACAAGAAAAGCAAGCAACGCGCAAGCGAACAGCTCGACTGGAAGGTGTGTGTGTGTGTGTGTGCGCGCGAATGTGTCTGCGTCTGTGGGCGGTCGTGGGCAGGAGCGTGATGTGTATCTGTGCATATGGAGCGCGTATACGTATGCGCCAATGTGCTTCTGCGTTGCTTGTCCGCATTGCTTGTGGTGCTTGGCTGTGCGTGCGAGCACGAGTGTGCATGAGTGTCTGTGAAGCTCTCCGTGTGCAAACAGGCGCCGCAGCGCGTGCATAGCGACTGACTCGTACGTCGCAATATGTGCATCTGCTGTCGACAGCCACCACACGATCTCCCCTGACGCCCACGTACGCACAGCACCTCGACTCGAAACGACCGACTGTCTACCACTCGCCACGATGCCAACGTCTCGCATCTGGCTGCGCCTCGAGCTCTTTGAGCTCGGTGTGCTCGTGTTCCCGTCCAAGTACGCCGCGACACTGACTGTCGCAAACGTCAAGCGGTCGCTCGATGCGCTCCACGCGCGCTTCGAAGCGGCGAAAGCCGCCGCTGATGGCGACGCCGAGATGGCCGATGCGTCGGCGTCCGAGCTCTCCAGTGGCTTCATCGAGAGCGACAACCTCAACAGCGTCACGTACGTTGCGTGCGCTGCTTATGCTGCTCCTGAGAGCTCAACTCACGTAGCGTCACGAACCCGCTGTGGTGGCAATGACTCTGCCGCGTCCTGCTGCTCGCCAGGTTCCCGTTCTGGCGCGACGCCGTCGCAAGCGTCTTTCAGTGGCGCGAGCAGGACTACAAGGCGTTCTGGCTCTTGCTCGTGCAGTTCCACCGCAAGATCGCAGTGAAGCCGTCGTACGCCGGAACGCCTGCAACTGTCGTGTTGGATGAAGCGCAGTGCCTCGAGCGCGAAGAAGTCCCCGTGTTCAAGATCGCGATCTTCCTCTTTGTCCAGACTGTCAAGCCGCACTCGTGGCGCTCCAAGTACTCGCTCGAGTCGTTCAACGCCGTGTGGTACCGCGAGCACGCTGCTGCACTCGATACTGCAGCTGCGCTCGGTGCGAGCTCGTCGATCGCAGCAGCGTCGCCTGTGTTGTCTAGCAGCGGCAACCGCTCGCCGCAGCTCAAAGGCAGTGCGAGCCCGACGCTCCAGGCGAGTCCGCACACCATGGGCATGCAGGACCGCTCGACGTCAGACGCGTACTACCTCGAGTTTGTGCGCGAGAAGCTCGACGACCTCTTCACGCTGCTGTACCCGTCCGTGGAGATGAAAGACACGAGCAACACGATCGTGAGCGCCGATCACATCGACTTGCTCGGCTTCCTCATCTGCGTCGGCAGCCGCGACATGGTCGACTCGTCGGCGAACCTCAGTGCGTCGTACCCATCGTGGCCGAGCGAGAGCGCGTCGTCGTCTGGAGCAGTAGCGAGCGACGCGTTCCTCGCCGGTGGACTGCGCGCTGAGAACGGTGCGAAGATCTGCGCGTTCTTCAAGAAGAACCTGTCGCTGAACGAGACGCTGTACCCACCAGTGGGCTTCTCGCTCAGCTCAGCGTCCTCGTTCATGCTCTCGAGTACGTCTATTGGACTTGCGTCGTCGTATGTGCTGTTGCTCTTGCTGCTTGAGACGCACTGATCGTGTCTTTTGATGCGTCGTACAGACGACGCAATGCCGAGCGTCGTGACCGAGCCACTGTCGCACGCTGCGCCGACTGTGATCTCGAACGTCTCGAAGACAACGGTGATCAAGCGCGCAGAGGAGTTCGCAGCCGCGAGCAGCGGCGCGTCAGACCTGCTCATCTTCTCGTGCCACGACGCGTACATCTACGTGCTCGGACCGACTCGATATCCTCTCTTTGCGAGACTCTCTCTCTCTGTCTCTCTGCATGTGAGCCTCCGTGTGCGACTTGGACTCTGTGAGCTAGTCGCCTTGACCGAGCCTCGTGGCGTCTGTTGCTCTTGTGCGAAAGTGCACGAATGTGATGATCGCAGCGTGCAACAACTGCACGATCGTGACGGCGCCGAACGCCGGGATCCTCTCGATGGACCGATGCGAGAACGTCCACATCACTGCAGTCGCAAGTCTCATTCGCGTCAGGTACGGCGGTGGTCCCTTTGGCGATCTAGGACGTATCCCGCGCGACAACTGCTGCTAACGATCGGTCATGCTGTTGCTTGTGTTGGTGCGATGCCGTAGCAACTGCTTGGACTCGGTCATCAACGCGTACACACTCGTGCCGCTGGTCATGAGCGGCGAGAACGTCGGCGTCGAGCTCGGTCCGTACAACACCAAGTACAGCGGTCTTGCGCAGCACTTGGCAGACGCAGGCTTCCGCTTCCACGCCGAGTCGCTCGGCGCTTGGAACGCGTTCCTGAACCTCGACAGCGACAAAGGTGCGCGCTTGGATGGGACGATGGCTGTGTGGACGGTGTCGTCGCAAGAAGACTGAGGGACTGACTGACTGACCCCACTTGCTGCGACGGAGCTAGTCGACAGCGCGAGTGCGAGTGAAAAGGCGCCAATCGCAGTCCAGTCGCCTACGACGTTCCGCGAAGTCGTGATCCCGAGCAAGTCGCTTGGCGCAGGCGCTGCGGACCGGCCGTTCCCACTGCCGCACGAGTACGCCCAGGCGCTCAAGACGCAGCACGAGACTGTTGAAGCGCTGCGCCACTTGGTGCGCAGCGAAGAGTTTGACTTGGCGACGAAGCGCGCGATGGAGATGGTGATCCAGCTGCGCTTCAAGGAGTGGCTCTCAGCGACGGGCAACGCGCGGCAGATCCTCGATCTCGTGCACATTGAGCGGCACCGGCAGCAGCAACTTGGGAGCTCATCTGGCGGCGGCAGTGCAACGGCGTCGCCTGTGAAAGACCGGGCGTAGCGCGCGCACACGCATGTGCCGAGTGTGTAGAGAGCGAACTGGATCAAGGGCCGTCGAGTGCATCGTGGTCTTACGACAGCAGCAGCGATAGATTTCTTCAACACGAACGACCGATGGATGGATGGATGGATCGGTGTCCAAGATCAGGTGCAGTGTTACATGGCGCACTATTGAGGTCGAGGACGGTTCGCAAGGCAACGTTGAAGCATGATAGGACAATCACTCTGCCGCCTCAACTGCCAATCACAGGCAGCAGAGGAATACGCCGCACGTTCTGCTCGGCAGGCACGCGGTCGCGAGGGACGGGGGTCAAACGCTCAGGAGAGGCGAGACCTCGCGATGCCGACGCTGTGCGAGCTTGTAGTATGCCTAAGCAAGCGCACGTCGTCTCGCCTGTCGTGTGCACTCGCAGCAGCGCAGCCACTCAAACTGCCGCGTCATGCGTTGCTGGAGCCCCAGCTCGATGCGCAACCGCGGAAGCTGAAGCGTGTAGTGTGCATGAGCGAGAATGATCTCGTGCTGGCTGCGTCCAAGTGGGCATCGAAGCGCGTGTTGCTGCTGCTCCTTCGAATGCACTTTTGCTTTTGCTCCTGAGCGCGCACTGCCGTCCTCTCGACCATTCGCTTTGCTCTCTACCCAGCGCCTCCAAGCACCGTCTACCTCTCCATCTAACTCTCCAGCACAATGGCCGCCTTCCCAGTCGACAGCGCGACGCTCGGGTTCCCGCGCATGGGTCCGAACCGTGAGCTCAAGTTTGCGCTCGAGAAGTTCTGGCGCAACAAGCTCTCGGAGCAGGAGCTCTACGCCGTTGCCCACGCCGTTGAGGAGGCGAACTGGCGCAAGCAAGTGGACGCCGGTGTGAGCCGCGTCGCAGTCGGTCTGTTCTCGCTCTACGACCACGTTCTCGACTGGACGTACTACCTCGGTGCGGCGCCGGAGCGCTTTGCCAAGGTCGCGCCGGGTCTGACGCAGTACTTTGCGATGGCGCGCGGTGTCGACGGCATCCCGGCGCTCGACATGACCAAGTGGTTTGACTCGAACTACCACTACGAAGTGCCTGAGCTGAACGCCAAGACGTCGCCAAAGGCCAACTTTGCGACGTACATTGCGAACGTCAAGCGCGCGCTCACAGTCGTGGGTCCGAACAAGACGGTCCCGGTGATCCTCGGTCCGCTCACGTACTTGAGTCTGTCCAAGTTTGACGGCGTGACGTTCGACGTCGTGCTCGAGAAGCTCTTGCCGCTGTACGCGCAGCTCCTGGGCGAGCTCGCGGCGCTCGGCATCCGCGAAGTGCAGGTGCACGAGCCGTCGCTCGTCGCGGCTGGCGCGGCCAAGCTCGTGGCGTACTTGCCGAAGGTGTACGGCAGCAAGACGGCGACGGGTGCGATCGAGCACGCGGACGTGGCACTGAACCTCGTGACGTACTTTGAGGAGATCAACCACGACGTGTACCAGTGGTTTGGCCAGTCGAACGTCGCGGCGCTGTCGCTCGACTTCACGCGCGGCGACAACCTGTCGGTGCTCCAGAAGTTCGGGTTCCCAGCGAACAAGCGCCTCGGTGCGGGTATCATTGACGGTCGCTCGGTGTGGAAGTTCAACCCGGAGCAGGTCGTGTCGCTCGTGGCGGAGATCAAGAAGGTGCTCGCGGCGAGCGAGAACGTCGCGCTGACGGTCCAGACGAGCTCGTCGCTCCAGCACGTGCCATACACGACCGAGTGCGAGCAGGCGCTGAACGGCGGTGAGACGGAGGGTCTCCTCGGCGTGCTTTCGTTCGCGTACGAGAAGCTCGCGGAGCTCGAAGTCGTAAAGAGCATTGCGCTGAACGGCGAGGCCGCGGCGAAGAGCGTGATTGACGACGCGAAGAAGGTGTGGGCGTACTACTACGAGAAGAACCCGGCGAAGGCTGCGGTGCAGTCGCGTCTTGCAGCGGTGACGGAGAACGACTTTAAGCGTCCGTCGCCGTTCGCGGAGCGTCGTCCGTCGCAGCTGAAGAACCTCCCGATCCTCCCGACGACGACGATCGGGTCGTTCCCGCAGACGCCGCAGATCCGCGCGCTCCGTCGCAAGCTCAAGGCTGGCGAGATCACGCTCACGCACTACCAGGCGAAGATCGACGAGCAGATCGCGTTCAACATTGGCATTCAGGAGGCGCTCGGCCTTGACATTCTCGTGCACGGCGAGCCGGAGCGCACGGACATGGTGGAGTACTTTGCCGAGAAGCTCGAGGGCTTTGCGTTCACGCAGAACGGCTGGGTGCAGAGCTACGGCTCGCGCTGCGTGCGTCCGCCAGTGATCTTTGCGGACCTCGTGCGTCCGGTGGACATGACTGTGCGCGAGTTCGTCGTGGCGCAGTCGTTCACGAGCAAGCCGGTGAAGGGCATGCTCACGGGTCCGGTGACGATCCTGAACTGGTCGTTCCCGCGCAAGGACATTTCGCGCAAGGAGCAGGCGTTCCAGCTCGCGCTGTGCCTGCGCGACGAAGTTGCGGACCTCGAAGCCGCCAAGTGCTCGGTGATCCAGGTCGACGAGCCGGCGCTCCGTGAAGGCATGCCGCTGAAGCTCGCGAAGAAGGACGAGTACTTGACGTGGGCCGTGAACGCGTTCCGTCTGTCGACTGGCGTCGCGAAAAACGAGACGTCGATCCACACGCACATGTGCTACTGCGAGTTTGCCGACTGCATGCACGCGATCGCGGACATTGACGCCGACGTGAACTCGATCGAGAACGCGCGGTCGGACGACGAGACGATCCGGTCGTTCAAGGCGATTGGGTACCAGCGCGACCTCGGCCCGGGCACGTACGACATTCACTCGCCAGTCGTGCCGCCAAAGGAGCAGATCGTGCAGAAGCTCCAGAGCTTCTTGGCGCTCCTGCCGGCGTCGCAGGTCGTCGTGAACCCGGACTGCGGTCTCAAGACGCGCAAGTGGCCCGAGACGATCGCGGCGCTGCGCAACATGGTCGACGCAACGCGCGAGGTCCGTGCGACGCTGTAAGCAGCGACTCGGTGCGAGTGCGCTGAGTGTGTATGTCGAGTTCGTGTCGGTCGAGTCTGTCGACCCAGCCTCGACAAGCTAGCCGAGCAAGCAACGTGTGAGCGAGAAGACCAAGATGATCGAGCTGATCCAGTGTGCGCGAACAAGCGCGAGAAGCCCCGAAAGAAGCTGTTGTAGATGACTGCGCCAGTGCGTCGCTCGCCTCGATGAGGTCGAGCCGCACTGGCCCACTCCCATGCCGCGCGTGTTTCAAGCAAACACACGCAGCGTGTCGACTGTGCCGAGACCAAGTAGCAGGTGGTCTCGCCACGGCCGTGAATACACCCCGCTTCTCGCATTGCGAGCGCACGATCCACGTCACTCTCTGCCTGTCTTGCTCTCGTCTTGCGCACGCGCTGCTTCTCTTGCTTCTTGCTCTCGTGCTCCATTGTCCTCGTCGCTGCCTCTGAGTGCGCTGGCGCTTGGTGGTTCGAGGCTCGCAATGACCGCCACGGCTTGTCGTTGAGCACGATGAGTCTGTGAGGCAAACCCAAGCACCGCACCGCACCGCAGGAGCAACTGACAGAGGCCGAAGCACTCGATGCTCATGTCGTATCTATGTATGTGTGTAGGATGGTTCGTTCGGTTGTTCTCTAGTTCCGTGGGTCGCTACTCTCTAGGTCCACGTCCGTGCTGACGTGGTAGCGCTTGTGGTCTTTCGCCGCGCGAATGAGTGCGCGCCACGCGCGACTCTGCTCGAGCAAGTGCGAGTTCCCGACGATCCAGAGACTGCTCTTGGCGCGCGTGATCGCGACGTTCATGCGGCGCTCGTCGGCCCAGAACGCGTCGAGCTTGCCGTCGCTCGAGCGCTGGCGCTGCTTTGAGCTCCGCGTGCGCACGCACGAGTAGATGATGATCTCTTTCTCGCGGCCTTGGAAGCCGTCGACCGTGTTCACTTCGACCTCGAGGCGCTGATCGACGTCGCGCTCCAAGCGCGCGAGCTGCGCGCCGAGCTCGTAGATCTGCTGCTTGTACGGCGCAATGACGCCGATCTTCTTGCGCCACTCCATCTCAGGGTACTGCTTCACGAGCGCGCGCACGAGGAGCAAGACGAAGTCGACCTCGGTGAGGTTCCGCAGCGACTTGGACCCGCTCACTTGGCTCTGCTGCCCACTGCGCACGTCGTAGAACACAAACGGCGCAAAGAGCTTGCTTGCGTGGTACTTGCGCGCCGTATAGTCCGCGAGCTTGGCGTCCTGCACGAGCTTGCTGTCGTAGAAGAACCGCGACGGGAACGCCGCGATGTCGGGGTGCATGCGGTACTGCCGCGTCAAGAGGAACACGCGCGAGCCGCGGGTCACAAAGCGCTCAAAGAGACTCCGGTCGTACCCAACGTCGAGCAAGCGCTTTGAGAGCACGGTCGCTGGCAGCTGCTGGTGGTCGCCCACGAGCACCACGCGCGTTGGACGGAACTTGAACGGGATCAGCGCACTCGCTTCGACTGCCTGCGCGGCTTCGTCGATCACGAGCGCGTCGAACTCGTGCGCAAAGTCGCACATTGCGACCGACCCCGCGCCGCTGAGCGTACAGAACACGATCTGCGCGCTCTTGACAATGCCTTGACGCGCCATGCGCGCGTTCGGGAACGCGCTCTTGTGCTTTGCAACGAGGCTCTCGAGTAAGATCTCCTCCACTTCCTTGGCGTACTTGCGCCACTTCTTCGTAATCTTCTTGTTGTCGGTCTCGAGCGTCCGGCGGCCACTAGCATCGTCGGGCGACAACGACGACTGACTCTGCGGAAGGCTCTCGGGCCGGCCAACGCGGACCATGCGCGGGCGATACGTGCAGCCTTTCACGCCGTCGTACACGCCTTCGCTCAAGAGCCGCACGATCAGCTCGTCCACTGCAGCGTTGCTCGGAGCCGCGACGAGGATGCGGATCGATGTCTCCGCGACTGTGCGCGAGCCAGATGTTGCAGTTCCGCCCTTGAGCGACGCACCGACGCGGATGCGCGTCGACTCTTTCGACTTGGTGGCGCCGCCAACTGCTGCGCCATCGAGCAGCGCGCTGAGGACGCCGAGGATCGTCTTGGTCTTGCCCGTGCCAGGCTGTTGCGAGTAGAGTGAGACAAGAGTCACACAGAGACCGATGAGTGAGTGACGCATGAACGATAGCTGGACGTACTCGCAACACGACACACAGAGCAGACGCACCGGTCCCTGAATGATCACGTGGTGCTCGTCGCCGATGCAGCCGAGGATCGCGTCGAGCTGCGACGCGTTGTACTTCTTCTCGAGCTCTTTCCGCAGCGCTGGTGTGAGTTTGCCGCCGCCGCTGCTGCTGCTCGGCTTTGGGTCTTTCGGACGCGTCGCAGCAGCAGCAGAAGCGGTGGGTGTCGCGACGGCGTTCCCACGCTTGCGTGCAGGCTCAACTACGTCGCTGCTCACGCACAGCTTGCCAGCGAGCAGCGACCGCTTGATCGCGGGCGAGAAGTACGTGACGGACTTGATCGCCTGGAACTCGCGCGCGCTCGTCGTGAGGTTGTGCACGTGGCCGAGACGCCACGTCCAGTTTGACGACCGCTGGTTCGCCAGACACATCTCCGTGAGCACAGCAAAGTCCTCTTTCGGGTTCGCGTGGTCGCGCGCCTGGGTGCGAATGAGCACACAGAGGACGTCGTTGTCCCGGCTGCTGCTCCCGCTTCGGCCGCGACCCGACTCGCCACCGACTGCGACGACCGAGTTGCACAGCACGACGCCGTACACTGACAGATCGTACGTCTTCCAGCGAGGCGAGCGCACGAGCACGAGGTCGCCGCTCGCAAAGTCGCCAGTAGCCGAGCCACCACCGCCACCTTTGCGACCCGAAGAGCTCGCTTGGAACGTCAAGATGAAGTCGTTCGAGCTCGCTGACGAACCGCTGAAGCCGCTCTCCATGAAGATCGTGCTGGAGCTCAGCGGCTGCTGCGCCGCACTGCTCGCAAACGACTGCGAACCACGTCCGCACGGCGACACGGACGTCAGTGACAAGGTCTTGGAGCTGCTCTGGTGCGACTGTTCCGAGCTCCGCAGCGACGATGCAAGCTCCTCCATGATCGCATCCGTCTGGACGCTCGTGTACTCGCTCAGACTCGCATACGTCGCTGGGAGCTTACTGCGCGCGTAGCGCTGCAAGCTGCTCTGGTACTTGGCTGGCACTTCAATGCGGCGAGGCGACAGGTCAAGGACCAAGTCGTAGAACTCGTCGAGCGCAGGCCACAGGAGCGTGCTCTTGATCGAGCTACTGCTGCTATGGAGTGTTGATGCACTCGCGCCGAGCTGGTGCTTGGGTCGCACTGCGCGCTTCTCAATCGCTGCAGCGCCAGTGCCAGCGTGCTCGTCACTTGCACGAGCGCGCTTCTTCT
>JAASFT010000150.1:0-33723 GCA_023333885.1 Globisporangium parvum
CGGTTTTTACCATTCGAATTGCCTTGTTTCGCTCTTTGTAAAACTGCGCTCATTTCAGTGTAAAACGCAAAACTCGAAAGGCAATGTCGGTAAAACCGTTGTTTTATGGGGTGGCTCCAGACTTTTTGGAGACGCTGTATTATAGACATGTACTCTACTAAAATATTCACGGTTTCTACAAAAATATTCACGAATAACCAATAGCAAATAAGAAAATTAGGAAACATCTCTTCGGATAAAATGATGTACAACGCCTGTTGTGGGGTGAAACACACCAAAATCTTCGGATAATAATGATATTCAGCGCAGGCTGTGGTGTGAAACACACTAAACAGTCATCGTCAGCTCGGACGCACGACAGCGACCCATTGCCGAACGAGTCGCGTGTACATCTCTGTACTCTTGTGTGTAATCTTGCATTTAGTATAAGGCACACATAGACATAGAATTATATTCAGTATGGATCTCTCCTCGTTTTGTAGACAACGTCCAAGCAAAGGAACTCGTTCCTACTACGCGTGGTCGCACTGACAGTGCACGCTTCCTCAAAGACAAAGTGATGTACAACCCCCGTCACACATTTGATCTTCAGACTTTGACTCAACATGATAGTTTCAGCGTGAATGGTCGCATTATGAGCTGAGCTGGTCGTATTCAATAGTGTGTTGTGCAGGTCGGGGTTCGATGTTGGCCATTATCACTTGTTTGCGTGATTCGATTAATATATTGCTGGCGAAGAGTATGCAGCGTTTGCAGGGTCAGAATGTGATATTTCCAAATTGCGGGTTTTTAGCGCAATAGTGTGTGTTTCGTAAGGTGATGTGTTTTCTCTAATGTAATACAGGGTTTCCGAGTGGATTAGATTTAAACCCATACATTCTAGGGTTTGTGGGTTTGTCTCGCTACAAGTAGATAATTGGGTGTGTGGTAGATACTTTATCAAAAGTTGAGGTTTTTTGAAAGATACAACCTTAAAACATTTACTGCGAAGTGCGAACCACGTCAGTGTCCAAGGCGTCGATGCGCTCAATGATGTACAGGATCGTGAGGCTTGCTATGCTGCTGATGAGCGTCGCTTTCCACTCGCTCAAGAACGTCTGGAGCTGTTTCTCGTCGCCGCGCTCAGTTCCTTCCTCACACGCCTGGAGCTGCTCGTGTGCGAACGTCTCTTGAGCTCCGCTTGACAAACGCAAGATGGTTGCGTTTGTCGCGACGGTTGACCACAAGGACTCGATTCATTTGGTTTGAGTATAGTGCCATTACTTTCCCATCTTTCTCACGAAATGGGAAAGCTGGGAAAGTCTGGGAAAGTAATGGCACTATACTCAAATCAAGATGTTGGTTGACTTGCAGTTGTATATTTCCATAGCAACAATCGAGAGGCGATCCTGTCTATCTTCACATACAAAGAGCAAGACTAAAACGTTCACATAGAGGTCACATATCTGAATTTTGTGGACACTAAAAATGGCCAAAATTGTGAAAAAAATCTCCAGAATTATCTTTCACAAGGAATCCAAAAATCGAAATTGTTTTGGAAAATTGTCAATCGAGTTTGATCCGTATTAGGTACGGAATCGTACGTAAGTGAGTGACTATAAACATTTTGATTTTTGTATCGGCTTGAACATCACGGTACTGCATGAGCACAAGCATCATTCATGCACCGAAGCAAGAAGCAAGAAGCAAGATGCTGGCATCCCACAGTACGTATGTGTGTCCTGTCGTGGCGCTTCGCATATTCGTGTGGCACAATGTGTGGAGATGGAGACGACTTCTTGCGGTGGCAGTGGTCGTGTCGATGTGTCGATGTGTCGATGAGCTCGATGTGTCGATGAGCTCGATGAGCTCGATGGCAGTCGTTGTGGCGCCAACATTGAAGGCGACACACCTCGTACGTCTCAGAGACCTCCATGGCCTCCATGATCCTCGTGCGCTTGTATGAAACGACACTTTGATCGCCGCCAGCTGGCGCGAGGCGCCATGTGGCGACTGCTACTGCTGCCAGTTGCTGCTGTCAATCGCGCCAACTCCAGCCAAACCACGCACATGCACATGCGTCAGGAGGTGTCGCCTATCTTTCTGTTCCAAGGTCTCGCTCGCTCGCCACCTGCAACCAACCAACCACTCGATCCATCACGAGCAAGCGAGCGACCAGCGACACTCATGCGCTCGACGGACAGAGCTCATGGTGTGGCGTGCAACTGGACGCTCTGCGATCGATCGATCGATGGATGGATGGTGGCAGCGGTTGCAGCGGCAGCGACGCACTTGCCGCATCGAGCGCGAGCCGGCGCGAATGGCGCTCTACCATCTGAACGCGCACGAGCGAGCGCGTCTGCGCATGAGCTCGTGCTCGCGCGCTCAATGCACACGCATACAGCAACGGTCGTGTGTGTGCTTGCACAGCAGCAGAGCAGCAGGTCGCATCATCGACGTCAGCGCCTTGCGTCAGTCACATCTGCGCCACACCACCATCTCATACAAACGAGAAGTTGTTTTTGGGTTTCTCAGGCGCCAGATATAGCCGTCGGCGCTGCCTTGTTCAAGCGCAGCACAAGAGCTCAGTCTGCAATTGGCCGCCGAAAGAGCACACGTCCGACCGCTCGCGACAGACACTTGCTTCCGACTCGCTAGACAACCAGCCAGTCAGTCAGTGCCAGTAGTGCCAGAAGTGCCAGGATGCTCGCGTCGCTCGTTCCGCGCTTGACAGGCTTTGGCGCCGCCTGGCGCGTCGACCCGGTGAACGTGCTCCTCGGCGCCGACTTGCAGACACCACAACACGCGCCGCTTGCACACCCAAAGACGTCCAAAGTGCACGCTGCAGCGATGCGTCCGACCGACGCAGTCTCGAAAGACAAAGCGAAGCAGCAGCAGCAGCGCAAGCCGCGGTCGATCCACGACCGACTGCGCAGTATCATGGGCGACATGATCACAGAAGACGAGCTCGAGCAGCGCGTACGTCTCGCCTCCACCCACTCGCATCCTTCCAAACGCTCACGCATACATCGCCATACTAACTGTCGGATGTCTCTCGCTCGTGTCTGCTACAGTTCACATTCGGGCGTCTGCTCGGGAGCGGCGCGACGTCCAAGGTCTACGCTGCCATCGACACGCGCACTGGCGGCGAGGTGGCGGTGAAGGTCTTTGACAAAGCTGCGATGGTCGAAGTGCGGCGGTCGATGGTCGCGGACGGCGACTACGTGCAGGAGAAAGCAGTGCATCGCGTGCGCCGGCGGCTGCTCAAGATCGTGTCGGAGCTCGAGATCTCGCGCTCGCTCGCGCACCCAAACATCATCAAGTACCTCGGCGCGTACGAGACGTCGCACCGGCTGTGCATCGTGCACGAGCTCGTCGACGGCTGCGACCTCTTGGAGCACTTGCTCGCGCACGGCAAGATGCCGGAAGCGCGCGCAGCGAACGTCTTCCGGCAGCTCCTGTCGGCGCTGCAGTACTGCCACGAGCGCAACGTGTACCACCGCGACCTGAAGCTCGAGAAGTACGTCTTGCGTGCGCTGTGTGTCGATTGCGAGAAGGAGCTCTGTCGCTGGTCCTAACGTCTTGTGTGTGTGTCTCTCTCTCTCGCTCGCTCTTTGCTCACCTGACAGTGTGCTCATTACACCAGACGACCACGTGAAGCTCATTGACTTTGGTCTCTCGGAGGTCGCGGCGCCGGGCGAGACGCTCGACACGATCTGCGGCACGCCGCTGTACTGCAGTCCCGAGGTCCTGTTCCTCCACTCGTCGCCGCGGCGCACAGGCTTCTTCGCAGGTCCAGCCGACGTCTGGAGCGTCGGCGTGCTCATCTTTGCGCTCTTGACGGGCTGCGCGCCGTTCGACGACTCGAACTTCACGCGCTTGCGCGAAGAGATCTACCGCAATGCGATCGCGTACCCATCGCACATGTCGGACCAGGTCAAGGGCTTGCTCAAGGCGCTGCTCGTCTTTGACGCGCAGCTCCGGCCGACTGTGAAAGACATCCTCGCGTACGGCTGGTTCAAGCAAGCGCCGACTCCTGACAACGGCAGCGCCATTGCTCCGACGACGAACCAGACGCCAGTGCGCACCAGTGCACCGCCGTCAAAGCACGAGCCCGAGTGGCGCAGCAGTGCGAGTGCGTCGCCGCAGAAAGACTCGCGCCGGCGCTCGCTGTCGTGTCTGAGCGAGAGCGCAACGGACGGCACTGCGAGCACGAGCGGCAGCTTTGACGACTCCGCGGTGGCGGTGACGACCCACAAGCAGCAGCAGCAGCAGCGCGCCGTTGCGACGGAAGCGACGTGCCCGACCCACCTCTCGTGTCTTGAGATCGCGTGACGCGTATTTAACAATTGAACCACATCCCTCCTCCTTCACACGTGTGTTGCTTGCTTGCGTTGCAATTGCGCAAGTGCAGCAACAACTTGTCACGTGCACGCAACAACTTGTCCCGTGCAAGCAAGAACACGACTACAGCGCACGACGTTGCACAGTGCTCACGCAGCCGACGACGACGGTGCAGTCGCGCTTGCGCTGTTCAAGAGCTGCTGACGCGCGTGCTCAGCGCGCAAGCGCAGCTCGTCCGCTCGGCGCTGCGCGTCCTGCGCCTTTTGCGCGGCAGCTTCGCGGCGGTCGCGCGCACTCGTCTTCTCGCGCTCGAGCTCCTCGAGCTTGCGCGCGAGTTCGAGCTGCCGCTGCGTCTCTTCGTGCGTCAGCTCGGTCTCGATCTGCTTGCGCGACTGCGCGCGCACGATCGACGCTGCGTCGATTGCTTTCTGGCGCATCAAAGCTGCGCGGTCACGCGCTTCTTGCGCTCGTCGCTCGGCGTCTTCGCGCTTGCGGACCGCGGCTTCGCGCTTCGCTTGCGCTGCAAGCAGTGCTTCGTCGCGCACGCGCTTCTGCTCGAGCTCTTCGAGCTCCGCTTGCTTTGTCAGGCGCTCGACGTTCTTCTGCTCGTACAGCGCAGTCGCATCGCGCGCTTTCGTCGCCATCTCCTGCGCCATTGTCTTGCTGTCGATCACGCGCTGCATCGCGGCGCGTTTGCGCTGCTCGGCTTCCGTGCGCTCGAGCGCGAGCTTTGATGCGCCAGAGCTGAAGGCTGCGTCACGCGCTTCGAGCTCGGTCGCGAACTGCTGCAGCGCGCGCTCCTTCTCGTTGAACTCGAGCAGCGACGCTTTGCAGACCGCGTCAATGAGCTTCTGCTCCGCCTCTTGCTCTGCGCGTTCGCGCGCACGTCGCGCTTCCCACATGATCTCACTCGATTCACTGCTGCTGCTCGTAGCATTGCTGCTCGCCAGTGCTGTTGCTTTGGTCGAGGACGCTGACGACGGCGAGGACGATGCGCTCGAGACTGCACTTGCCTGGCGCTGCGCAGTCGTTGCGTCGATCTCTGCAGACAGCGTCTTGCTCCAGTGCGGTGGCTGCAGCTGTGGTTGCTGTTGTTGGTACTGGGACCCTGGTTGCTGCTGCTGCTGCTGTTGAGGCAGCGGTTGGTGGTGGTGATACGGCGGTGGTGGTGGTTGCTGCTGCTGTGGGTGGTGCATCATCGGTGCGACGGACGGCGCGACTGGGTAGCCCATTGCGTAGTTGTTGGTATATGCGCCAGCGTGTCCGTACGCTGCTGGCGGAGCTGGCGGCGCAGCAGCGTAGTACGGCGCGCTGCTGGCATACGGCGGCGGCGGCGGCGCTGTGCTCTGGTAGTACACGTTGTTGCGCACGTAGCCGTTGCCACTGCCGCCACTGCTGCTGTTGAACAAGTCGCGTCGAGACCCCATTTGAGCTGCGCGCGAGTAGGACGCTGCTGGTGTCGTGGCGGCGAGCAGAGCTTCCTGCTGGTGGCGCGATGATGATTGAGAAGTGCGTCGATTTCTTTCTTCTGCACCTGGAAATGCGTCCTGAACCGTCGCGAAGTCAGATGACTTGGTTTGAGTAAAGGAGTGAAAGCTCCGTTGGACACGCCACACGCGTACTTTATCGAGTACAGCCTGCACACAACCATTGAACACCACTCATAAAGACCATCCTCGCGCAAGTGACCAGCAGCAGCATGGGCAAGACATCCAAGGACAAGCGCGTACGTACGTGCGCGTGTGTGTGTCTCTCCGTGAGCGAGAACGTGCGCATGGCGAAGGACACTCACGCGACGTCGCCCACCTGCAGGACATTTACTACCGGCTCGCGAAAGAGCAAGGCTACCGCGCGCGCTCAGCGTACAAACTCTTGCAGCTCGACGACACGTTCCAGCTCCTCGATGGTCAGTCTCTCTTCGCACATTTGCTTGCTTGCTGGAGGAACTGCGTATGGCGCTAGCTCAGTGAGCTTACGTGTCGTTATTACCGGCATGTGTGCCTGGGCAGGTGTGACGCGCGTCGTGGACTTATGTGCAGCTCCAGGCGGCTGGAGCCAAGTGATCGTCGAGCGCTTGCGCGCCAAACAGACGGACGCAGCAGCAACACCGCCGACAACCCGCTGCACCAGTGACGCGTTCGCAGTCATCGCAGTTGACCTCATGGAAATGGCGCCGATCGACGGCGTGACACAGCTCCAGGGTGACATCACGCACCAGCGCACGGCGGACGCAATCGTCGCGCACTTTGCCGGCGCGAAAGCGCACGTCGTTGTAAGCGACGGCGCGCCAGATGTGCTCGGCCTGCACGACCTCGATGAGTACTTGCAAGCGCAGCTCGTGCTCGCGGCGCTGAACATCAGTCTCCACGTGCTCGAGCCCGGCGGGACGTTTGTCGCGAAGCTCTTTCGCGGCAAAGAGGTCTCGCTGTTGTACGCGCAGCTGCGGCGGTTCTTCCGCAGAGTCACGTGCGCAAAGCCAAAGGCGAGTCGCAACTCGAGCTTCGAGGCGTTCGTCGTCTGCCAGAACTTGCAGCTCCCCGTCGGGTTTGTCCCGAGCATGGAGCGGAACTTGCTGGACTTGCAGTACACTGGCGACGAGTGCGAGAGTGATGATGCGTACTGCAGTAGCGTCGATGCGCACCGCGGCGTGTGTGTGGACGTTGTGTTTCTCGGCGCTGGCGACGTGAGCGGCTTTGACGCGGACCAGAGCTACCCGCTTGATGCCGCATCCTCGTCCGCTGCGTACGTCCACCAAGCGCCGCTGCAAATGCCGATCAACCCGCCGTACAAGAGCGCGCTCGAGAAGAGTAAGGCGTAGTCGTCGTGAGCGAGAGCCAGTTAGTCACGTAGACATGCAGTCAGTGCACTCGATAGATAGAGCGATAGCGTAGACGACGACTTGCACCAACGACTGGCTCGTGCGTTCTATTGGTTACAACCTCTACGCAGAGTTGCCTTCAACTGCAACGAGCTCTGTCGCCTGCTTCTTTCGCCGCTTCTTCGAGTCTTCAACTGGCGCATGGCACGAGCACTCGTGAGCGATCGAGCAATTCGCACCAGCAAGGGACAAGAGACAAAGGACAAAGCACAATCAGCTGTACCTCGCGGGTTGTCGCTCTCGTAGAACCGACGCAGGAGTGCGATCGCGTCGTCTTTGAGGATGCCCGAGACGCTCGGAAAGCCTTCGTGGAGCGCACTCGCAGGCAGCGACCTGTGTCATGCGCGTATAGTGAACGTCAGCGAGCACGCTGGTTGCAGTCGTGACAAGGACACTCTTGTCCGCCATGTTCTTGCGTACGCTTTCTCGTGCAGACTCAAGACCGAGCTGCAGCCGCCAAAGCGATCGTTGTGGCACCCAAAGTACACGCGCTGGATGCGCACGTGAGCCAGTGCACCGGCGCACATGATGCACGGCTCGCACGTGACGTAGAGCGTGGTATTTGCGAGCACGCGCACTGCGTCGGCGCCGTACGTCGCCGCGATCTCTTCGATTGCAACCACTTCCGCGTGTTTCGTCGCCTAGCGTTTGTTCAGTTAGGTAGGCACGTAGCTATGTCCGCAGCAGCTGCACGAGCGTAGTGCACGTACGTTGTAGAGCTCGTTCGTGCGGTTCGACGCGCGCGCAATGATATCGCCATCGTAGACGAACACAGCGCCGACTGGGACTTCGCCTCGCGTCAGAGCGTTTTCGCCCTGCCATCCGCACCGGCAACGTCGATTCGATCAGCTCGTGCTCTTGCGTATTGCAGACGACGGCCACTGTAACGCGGGACGCACCTCGCTCAGTGCTTCACGCATGAAGCGCTCGTGGCGCTGCTGCTCCTGCTCGCCGCTGCTGTCCGCGGCTGCCATCTCGACGACGACTGTGACGATTGAATGGAATGCACCAATCGCAAGTGTACCCTATTCGTAACGTATGATACCCATCGTACCCCATACAAACAGCAAGACAGTGCGAACTCCACACAACACAAACTCGAACTCCAGCGTCGACGTCCAAGACCAAGCGCCATGCTCGCTCGCCGCGTCTTCCGCGCTGCTGCTGTTCCGCGTGCAGCGCTCAGCGGTCAGTGCCGAGCGATCAACTATGGCCACGACATGCACAAGGTGCGTCTGCTTGCGCATGTTCTCGCATCTGCCGTCCGCGGCATCGTCGAGTGGTGCTGACACCATGCGCACCACCACTGCCACACACGCAGGAAATGCTCAATGGCACAGCAAAGATCTCAGTGACCGACTACGATGAAGGCGGCTTTGTGATCAACGACGTCAACATGCGCGGCGGCGTTGCGCTGTACCCAGAGATCGCCATGGTGCGTTTGTTTGCAGGGACTGCGTCTGCCTGCTGTTAGTCTCCACTTCGAGTGCGGAGCTCACGCCTGCTCGCGTGTCTGTAGCTGTGGAAGCCCAAGCGCTTCGAGGAGATCACGAAAGAGAGCTTGACTGTGTTCACAGTCGCGAACCCACCGATCGGTACGTCCGTCCGTCCGTCCTAGCGATGGAACCCTGGACGTGGCGCTAACCCCACGAGCGTGTTGTGGAACGTGCTACAGAGATCCTCGTGCTCGGCTGCGGCGCGCGCATCCAGCACAACCTCGCGCCGGAGCTCAAGGAGATGCTCAAAGTCAACGGCATCGTCGTTGAGTACCTCGACTCGGTCAACGCGTGCGCGACGTTCAACATCCTGAACGCCGAGGACCGCAAGGTCGCCGCTGCGATCCTCCCGTACGACGCAGACGCGGTCAAAGTCGTGTAACTTCGCAGCTCCGAACCAACACATAACGTAACCACCAGGATGCGCCAAGCACGTCTGTCTGTCACATTGCCTCGTGCTACTCGCGCACAGGGAGCTTGCACGCCGAGCAGCGGTACGGGAGCCCTCGCTCTTCGTACTTGTCGACGCAGCTCGTATGGAGCACAGTGTCGCAGCTGTCACGCGCGCACTCGACGCCCTGGAGCATCTCGTACTGGCAGATCGCGCACTTCTTCACTTCGAGGTCGCGCAAGAACGCAATGAGCTCGAGGTACGCGCGCGGCCCGAGCGTAAAGCCAGCAGTGTCAGCGGCGTGGCGACTCGGCGCGAGCCACTTGTCGGTCGAGAGCTTGCGCAGGAGCTCGTGCACTTCGCTGATCGTCGTGTTCTCGCGCAAGTTGATCAGATCGGCTTCGTGCACTGCGCCGCCGTCACTGCGGTGGGAGGAAAGAGTTACGCTTTGTAAGACGGTGAGGTTACACACACGTGCACTTGCGTGCATTGGGGTACAATCGACCGCACCTCTCTGTGATGAGCTCGATCGCTTTGCGCAAGAAGACGATCTCCCATGGTCTGAAGCTGCTGCTGAACTGCGTCAGTGGGTCGTTGCTCTGCGAACATTCGCGCGTATGAGAGCGCCATGCAGTCGGTCAGGCGCAAGTGCAAGCAACGTAGAGCAGGTAGAGATGTAGACAAAGCTCACGGTGTTGACGACTGCGATGTACATCTTGCCGTCGTCGTACATGCCGCGGCGCACGTCGAGCGCAAATGGCCGCATACTCGCAGCGATTTTGTTGATCATGTCCTCGACGTCGCTCCGATTCAGGTCTATCGAGGCGCAGAGTGCGTCGGCCGTGCAGGTGTCAGCCCAACTCGACCAACAGACGTACGGCTTCATGCAATACACTGCACACGCAAGCGCTCGTCGCACCTTCACCAGTGAGTTTCTTGGCGAGTTTGCGCACTTGGCTCTCTTCCATCGCGCCAGCCGCCTGGGCATAACGTACGAGTCAGTGCGCGCAAGCACACGTTGTCCGCTGGCAGTCTCAGCGCTGCTGCCTGGTGTGCGACGACGCACAACGCACCATGAGGCGCTGCAGGAGCATGCGGTCCGAGTCATTGAGCAGCATCGTGTGAGTTTGAGTTTGAGTTTTGTGTGTCGCTTTGTCTTTGATTGCCGCTTCGTACTTAGTGTGATGGAGCACATAACCCCAAACCGTCTATTCAAGTCAATAGCCAAGAGGTAACCTGTCCGACCGAGAAGGCGGAACTTCGCAGCTTGGGCAGCGGCTGCTTGCTCTGCTTGCTTTCCTGGCGTTTGGCGTGTAGTGCTGACCACTCGGCGATCGATAGTCCTGAGATGCACCTGGCTCGAGTTTCTTTGGATGTGGTGGTGTTCATTGTATCGATCGATCAAGCCATGGTTACATATGTGAGTGAGGATCCTTGGGTCGCACGCACAACAGCGCATGTAGATAAACGTGCTGGCCAGGTGCGAGTCCTTTGCACGCGTGACGATGCCTTCGAGTCGCATAGAGCTTGCTCTGGTCTAGATCAACGAGCACTCTGCAGTCGCAACATTGCATCGCGAGGTCATCGCAGCTGAATGAAAGGGGGTTATCTTCAAGCCGCATTCTCAAACAATACAGTCTCCAAGTCATCCGTGTACTGAACCCATCTCCATGATTCCCCCTTACCGTCCCTCGCCACACAACACACACACAACCGAAAAAGCTCGGCACGCAACGCAACGAGCGTCGACAACGAAGAACACGCGCAAGGACATGGAGGCGAGCAGCGAGACGGCGCCGCCGCACCAGCGCCACCGCGGCCACGACCTGCGTGGCCGCCTCCGCCGCTTTGCGTCAAAGGTCTTCAAAGCCGACGCCAAGACGCCAGCCGTCGTGCCGCCTGCCGAGGTGCTGCCGCCAGCCCCAGTCGCGCCAGCTGTCTCACGGCCAGCGCTCGCACGTCGCAACACATCGGTCGACGTGCTGCCGCCCTCTGCTGCTCCAGTCCCTGCTCCCTCTGCTGCTGCTACTGCCGCTGCTGCAGTTGAGAGCGCGCCAGTTGGAGAAGACGGCAAGCCCCCGAACGCGCTCAAGCCGCGGACGTTGACAACGAGCATCAGCAGTAGCAGCAACAGCAGCAGCAGCAGCTCGTTGCGGCGCCACCTCTCGGCTCCGATCGCAAGCGACGACGCGCTCTTTGCGCCTGCGGATAGTGGGCACCAAGTACCGGTGATGGCGACCACGCGTTCGAACAGCGTGCAGTCGATCCCAGAGAACGAGCAGTTTGACGAGCGCGCGTACGTCTCCAGCGAAGACGACGACGACATGAGTGACGAAGTGGACGAGAATCAGAACGAAAATCATGACACGCATCCTTCCGTTCGCCGCACCAACAGCAGCAGCGCAGCGAAGCAGTCGAATCCGATCGCGATGGCGCTTGGGCTTGCGACTGCCGAAGGACTCATGGGCCACGCGAACGAAGACCGGATCATTGTCGAGTCGAACGAGTCGTTCCGCCTACTCGCAGTGCTCGACGGCCACGGCGGCGGCTGGACCGCGGACTTTGTGAAAGACCAGCTCTTCAGTACCATCGCGCGGTGCTACGACGGCGGCTTTGACCCGAAAGAGCTCGCGGATGCGATCGACGCGCTGGACGCGAAGGTCCAGAGCGACGCGACGCAGCAGCAGGACTACAGCGGCGCCTGCATGGTCTGCGTGCTGCTGTTCGTGGACGCCGCGACGGGCAAAGCGCAGACACTGACGCTCAACGTCGGCGACTGCCGCGCGATCATGCACGAGGCGCGCGCGAAGGGGAAGAAGGCGAACAAGGGCGTCGGCCCGAACGGCCGGCTCTACGCGCTCTCGGAGGACCACTGCGAAGCGAACAAGGCCGAGACGGCGCGCGTGCTCGCGAGCGGCGCGTACATTGAGTACGGCCGGATAGGCGGCGTGCTTGAGCCGTTCCGGTCGATCGGCGACATTGACATGAAGGAGCGCGAGATGGCGGGCTGGGTCATCGCGACGCCCGAGATCAAGAAGACGCACCTCTTGCTCGGCCGCAGCACGCTCGTGCTCGCGACCGACGGCGTCTGGGGCTCGCTCGTGAACCAGAAGGTCATGGCGCTCGCGCGGCAGTTCCCGAACGACCCGCAAGCGGCGGCGGATGCGATTGTCACAGCGGCGCGCGAGGCCGGGAGTCTCGACGACATTGCGGTCGTGGTCGCCCAGGTCTAGTGACAACAACCCGCTGCACCAGTAACTTAACGTAAGGAGGTTCAGTCCGTCAGTCAGGTGGTCCCTTAGTCAGGCAGGTAGGCGCATCGGGGCAGAGCACGTGGCCTCGGACGGGCGACGCTATGCTCGCGTACAATGCAAAGCTACTGCTGCTCGTTGACGACTTGGCGCCACGCGTCCTCGAACGCCAGCCCTGCGTCCAGAAGCGTCTGGACCTCCGTTGCGATTGTGCGGCCGTAGATGCACTGCAGGATCGCGAGCTTCGGCGTGCGCGTGCGCGACTTGTAGCCGTCGTGGAGCTCCGCAGTGTACGCAGGCACGCGCGCGAGCTCGAGCAGGTCGTCGCGCACTGGCATGACGTAGGCGTGGCACTTGATCGTCTCCCCGGCGCGCTCGCCCTCGAGCAGCTCCACGTCGATCACCTCGCGCACGTAGTATTTCTCCGCGACCGCTTCGAGGATGTCGAGCGCTTCGAGCGCATCGGCGTCGACGCGGAAAACCTCGCCGGGGACGCAGTAGCCGTCCGCTGGTGCGCGGTACATGCACGGCACGAAGCGGTCCTTCTTGAGCACGAGGTGGAACTCAGGGTGCGCCGTGCGCGCTGCGCCGACGAACGCCGCTTTGCCGCGCGCGACCGCTGGCTTCAGGTACACGTCGTAGTTGTAGAAACCCTGCTTGAGCGTGCCGTAGACGTACACGTACGTGTCGAGCGTCGCCATCGTTGCGGTGCTGTAGTTGTTGAGGTTGAGCTCGCGTGTCAAGGTGATCTTTGACAGGCATCAGGTTGCCAAGTCTGTTCTCGTTGTAACTTATACCGCAGCAAGTCTATTCTCACAAAATGCTGTTTCCCGCGTTTTTGTCACTACCAACATTTAAGCGAGAGTTCATGGCGCATACAGTTTCAAGAGATTAAGAGTGCATCCCTGCTTTTTGCACTATTGACGATTTGCTCACATACGATTCTCAAGTGGTTTGGAGTTTGATACTGAATCCAAGTATCTGGATGGAACTCTGGATGGAATCGAGCGCTCTTACTACGCGAGCGAGATGGAGGCGAGCGCTCCTACCGCGCCTGCTGCGCCGCTGCGCGCTCGCGCGTATGATCCCACGACCGACGCGAGCGTCTACGACGAGCCTGCGAGCGCGGAAGGTACGACAAGTGTGGCGTGCGTTCTCCACATCCTCTGCTCCATCTGAACGTGCGGTCTCACGCTCGTTCGTTCGTTCATGCGTTGCTGGTGACATGCGTGCTGCGATCACCACCACCACTGCTGCTGCTGCTGTGATCCTCGCGCGCTCTGGGACACATGTAACAGCACCTGCTGTTGCTGTTGCTCCTAGCGCTATTGCAGAGAGCAAGATCCAGACCGAGTTCGTGGACGTGTACTTGCTCGCGCCGGAGGAGCTCCGTGCGATCGAGCTCAAGGACTTTACGATCATGAAGCCGAAGAACAACAAGATGCACCGGCTCGTGCGCTACTACCCGCGGTGCGAGATCACGTACACGGCCGCGCCACCACCTCCACCGCCCGAGGAGAAGCTCGTTACGTCTCCACACGGCACAACAACGGTGCTCACGACTGCAGCGCCTCGGCACAACGGCGGCTTTAGCAATCCGAGCCGGAACGCTGAGGTCTTTCGCCTCAAGCGCAAGCTCCTGAACGACTACGTCGCGTCCGTGAGCGCCGAGTTTGGCTCGACTGGCGCGTCTGCGGATGGGATGCTTGACGCTCGTGGCTTCAGTCAGTACCATCCCGCTCTCCCTCACTCGTTCAAGCGTCCAGGGTCGCCGCCAACTAGCTCCTCGTACGCGCCGGCGCCAGCGCCCAAGCGGCTGCTGCCCAAGTACACGCGCGTGCCCGTGGGCGACGAAGACGCGATCGCTCTGACATTCGAGCGCACGCCAGCGCTGTCGCTCAAGGCGCGCGTGCAGTACATCGACTCGCTCTGGCCGAGCATTGCGCCAGTGGACGACGAGGACGAGATCATGGACTACTACGGACTCGAAGTGACCGTCATCTCGGAGGAAGAGCGCGACGCCTCGCTCGCGAACGGTGCAGCGTCGCCGGGCAAGGCAAAGACTCCTGTGACCGCAGCGAGTCCGACAAAGACAGTCAGTAGCAGTGCGGCGTCGCCGCAGAAGACTGACAACGACAACGACGACGAGCTCCCAGAGATGACGGTCGAGACGCGCGCGTCGGCGCTGCAGAAGATCAAAGACGCCGAGATGGTCAAAGTCAGTCCCGTCGCGTCGAAGCAGGACGACTGGGTCCAGTGCGACAAGTGCCAGAAGTGGCGCCGGCTTCCAAGTGCGTCTCTCTTGTGGCGCTGTCGGGTTGCCTGTGTGGCATTCTCACACTCACACTCTCTCTCCACGCTACGCAGACCACGTGAACGTCTCGGAGCTCCCCGCGACGTGGTACTGCAAGATGAACCGCTGGGACAAGCGCTTCAACGTACGTCGCCCCTTGCTGTTGTGGCACCTTTCTGCTCGACCACGGTGCAGCGACATCGTGTTTTTGTATATAACCCCTCGTCAACCGATCGCATGTCGTCGCTTGAATAGAAATGCTCGGCGCCGGAAGAGAAGATCGTGGTGCTGATGAAGGAGTCGGACTTGCTCGAGTACCGCGAGCGCAAGTTCGCGCTCGACTTCCTCCAGCGCGTGAAGCGCATGGAGAAAGCGCTGGCGCAGTACAAGTACTCGGAAGCGCGCGACGACGACGGCGCGCGCAAGTTTGTCCAGTGCGCCGAGTGCCACAAGAAGCGGCCGCTGCTCGGCGGCATGGACCCGGCGAAGATTGCGCAGCCGTTCGTGTGCTGGATGAACTGGGACGAGCTCCGCGCGAGCTGCTCGGCGCCGCAAGGCGCCTTGTTGTCTCGTGACGTTGACGCCATGAGCGCTGGCACTGGAGCTGCGAATGGCGCGAACGGCGACGAGTCGGGCGAGAAGAGCGCGAAGAAGAGCAGCAAGAGCTCGGGCACTGGCAACAGCAGTGGCAATGACGCCAAGCTCGACGCCAGTGCCAGTGTCAGTGCCAGTGCCAAGCGACCGAGCAAGAGTGGCAGTGTAATGGGCAGTAGTAGCAACAGCAGTGCAAAGCGCAAGCCACCCGCACAGACGACGGCCGCTGGGACCGCAGCGTCAGCTGACAAGACGAGCACCTCGAGTGCGAACGCAAAGAAGCCCAAGCGGCGGTGACTGTGAAGACGGTTCAGGGGTCTATCGAGGTACGCAGGTCAGTCGACAGCGTCCTAGTGCCGCTCCTAGAACGCGGGCTTTCGAGCTACGAGCGCCTGGTCGCTCAGAGAATGTACTTGGTGAGGTCGGTCTTCTCGAGCACGTTCGCGAGGCGCTGGCGCACGTACGTCTCGTCGACGCTGAACGTCATGCCCTGCATCTTCGGCGCGTGGAACGACACATCCTCCGTGATCTTGGACACGATCGTCGCGAGGCGACGCGCGCCAATGTCGTCGGTCTGCGAGTTCACTTGCGCCGAGATGCGCGCGATCTCGGCGATGGCGTCGTCCGTGAAGCTCAGCTCGACGCCTTCGGTCGCCAGGAGCGCGCGCGTCTGGAGCAGCAGGTTGAACTCGGTCTCTTTCAGGATCCGAACGAACTCGGGTGCGCCGAGCGGTCCGAGCGCGACGCGGATCGGCAAGCGGCCCTGGAGCTCCGGCATCAAGTCGGACGGCTTGCAGTTGTGGAACGCGCCGCTGGCGATGAACAGGATGTGGTCGGTGTAGACGAGGCCGTAGCGCGTGCTCACGGCGCAGCCTTCCGTGAGCGCGAGCAGCTCTTTCTGGACGCCTTCGCCTTTGCGGAACGCGCCGCGCGCTTCGTTCGCGCTCGCGAGCTTGTCGATCTCGTCGACGAAGATGATGCCGCTGTGCTGCACCTTCTCGACAGCGCTCTTCACGACCTCGTCTTCGTCCAAGATGTCGTCCGCCTCTTCAGCTTCGAGCCGCGGGAGCGCGTCCTGGACGCTAAGGCGCTGGGTCTTGGGACCCGCGTCCGCGCTGCCACTGCCGCCCGTGAACCGCGACGACTTCATGAGCTGGTCCAAGTGCTTCATCATGCTCTCGATCTCTGGCGGCACGTCCATCATCTCGGACCCGCGACCCTTGCTGCCGCTCTTCTTGCTTACGGGACGGAGCTTCACGTGTACGTACCGATGGTCCGCGCGTCCGCTCGCGATCTCGTCGCGGAGCGTCGCACGCGCGGCGTCGCCGAGCGTCGTTGGCGTCGAGAGCAGGTCCACGAGCCGCTCGATCGCCCGAGCACGCGCTGCTGCTGCGTGCTGCTTGACTGCGCGGTCGCGCTCCATGTCCACGGCGACGTCGACGAGGTCCTTGATCATCGACTCGGTGTTGGCGCCGTAGATGCCCACCTCGGTGTACTTGGTCGCCTCGACCTTGAGGAACGGCGAGTCGGTCATCTTGGCGAGCCGACGCGCGATCTCGGTCTTCCCGGTGCCCGTGGGACCGCTCATGAGGATGTTCATCGGCGAAATCTCGGACCGCAGCACGTCGTCCTGGAGCTGACGGCGCCGCCAGCGGTTGCGCAGTGCGATCGCCACAGCTTTCTTTGCATCCTCTTGTCCGACAATGTGCTTGTTCAGCTCGCGCACGACGTCTTCCGGGATCAGGTCCGTGCCCCACGAGTGGCTCGAGCCCTGCACAGCGAGGCTGTCACCTGTGCTTGCAGCCGTCGTACTCAGCAGCCGCTGCTTGAGCGCAGTCGTCGCAGTCGCGCGGCGCACGTAGCGGAGCAGCATCGTCGCTCTTGCCTATCAAGCTGCTTCTGGAATGAGTTGGATGGGATCTCGACAGCATCGTTACCTCGATTATTTCTCGCTCTGATTCTTTATGGTTGTCAAAGCGAGTTCGAGCGTGTGGCAGGCAAAAGCACATCAACGACAATGATGCTCGCGACCTCGATGCGTCGCCTCGCTGGGTGGCGGGCACCAGCCTCTGCTGCCCGAGCGCTTACCAGCCGCAGCTTCTCGTCTGCTGGCAGCAGCGACTTTGATGAGATCACGGTCCTACCGCTCTTTGCGTCCGAGACTGTGCGCGACACGATCCAGCAGGGACTCGGGAAGCACGGCTACTGCGTGATCCACGACTTTGCTGGCGCTGACGTAGCGCAAGCGATGCGCGGTGCGTGCGTGTGTGTGTCCGACTTGCCTGGCAGGCTGCCACGGTGACTAGCTATCGCACTCACATGTGCTCATTTGCCATGGCTATGGAGCAGCCGAGGCCGAGCGCCTGTACGAAGACGGCCGCATGTTCCAGAGCCTCTCGAACGACGAGCACGGCCGGTCGATGCCGAAAGAGAACGTGTTTGCGACCGAGCTGGACGGGAACGAGTGGGACGTTGCGCCTGCGCTGCTCGACTACACGCGCAGCGTGCTGCTCCAGGCGCCGATCGTGCTCAACCACTTCTTCCCGCACCTCAAGATGAGCCAGCGCACGTACGGCACGAAGCTCGCAGTGAGTCTCGGCGCCGGCGCCAAGTGTACGTCGCCTCGCTGTCTTGGACTGGTCCTCCACGCCACAGAGTCCTCACTCACTCACTCACTCGCTCGTCTACGCCATGTGCACTGGAGCAGACCCCAAGCACTGCGACAACTCGGGACTGCCCGACCAGCGCAAGGTCACGATGGTGTACTACCTGAACCCGTCGTGGGACGCGAGTCAGGGCGGCGAGCTGCGCATCTTCTCCAAGGACCACGGCGTCGTGGTCGTGCCCCCAAAGGCCGACACGCTCGCGATGTTCTGGAGCGACCAGATCGTGCACGACGTGCTCCCGACGCTGAACGACGTCACGGACGCGGCGCAGCGGCGGTACGCACTCACGCTCTGGCTCGTCTCGGAGAACGAGAGCGAGATCGTGAACCCAAAGGACCCGCACTACGCGCTGCGTCAGACGCACTTTCCCACGTACGGCAACGACTATTAGGCGCGTTCGATAGTAAGAGACGCATGGGAAGGAATCATCATCACGAATGCATGCAAGAGCGCACTGGGAGGTCCGAGTGCTATCAGCGTCTGTCGGACGGTTCTACTGACGAGCGGTGCAGCAGCCAGACGCAGCCGCACGAGGCGCTTATCGCGTGATGCGGAACGAACGCACTTGCGCGAGCAGCTCCTTCGCTTCGCCCTTGGAGAAGTGCTCGCGCACAGGGTCGAGGATCCTACCGTCAGTCAGCCAGTCACGCAGAAGTGTGAGTCCACTGCACCATTCGTCAGCATAGAGACACACACACACAGACGTACTCGTTGAGGTACTTGGCGAGCGACGTCTTGAGGTCCGCAGGTGCGATCTCGCGCGCCACGAACGCCGCTTCGAGGTCTTCGTACGCCGCGAAGGTCTTGTCATCGTCGCTGACGCACTTGACCGTCACGCCCTGCGCCGCGTAGCGCGCAAAGATGATGTGCTTCATGTAGTCGAGGATCGGGTTCGCGTCGACGACGCCTTCGGGGCAGAACGCCTTCTCGAGCTTCCGGTTCACGTCTTCGACCGCGTCTTCCATGAAGATTGCGGACTCGGGGTCGCTCTTCGACATCTTCTCCTGTCCCTCCTTGAGCCCCATGAGCATGTGGTGGCTGATGATGATCGGCTTGAACTTGAGCTTCACGAGGTCGCAGTAGTCGCGCGCGAGCATGTTGATCTTGCGCTGGTCCATGCCGAGCTGGCAGATGTCGGCCTTGAGGCAGAAGATGTCGGCGCACTGCATGAGCGGGTACAGGATCTGCGCCGCCTGCATGCCCTCCTTCTCCTTCCGCCCCATGATCGTGCAGCACTTGAGCGTGCGCGCGACCGTCGTGCGCCGCGCAATGTCGATCACGCGGAGCCAGTAGTGCGCACTGTGCGCGAGGATCTCGTTCGAGGCCCAGAGGAACTGGACGTTCGTCATGTCCATGCCCGCGGACTTCCAGATCTCGACCATGTACTGGCCCACAAGCCGGATCTTCGTGAGGTCGCCGCCCATCTTGTTGTTCAGCATCGCGAACCAGTCGGCGACCCAGAAGCGGAAGACTGCGCCGGCAGACGTGAGCTTGTTCACGTTCACGGTCCGGAGCACGCCCTGCGCAATGTGCATGCGGCCCGAGGGCTCAAAGCCGTCGTAGCACACGGGGTGCGCCTTCTTCTCGAGCAACGCGCGCAGCTCGCTCTCTTGGATGCACTCTTCGCCAACCGAGCGGCCCACGGCGTAGCGGTCATCGAGCGACAGCGACGACGCTTGCCACTCGCGGTCCTCGGACTCGGGGAAGCCTGGGAGCGACAGCGCCGCGAGCTTGTCGCCGTCCGGCACTGGCGACGTCTTGAGCTTCTTCACGTTCGTCCAGAGCTTCTTGAGCTCGCCACTTGCAAAGTGCTGACGCACCGGCTCGAGCAGTCTAGCAACCATAAACAAGCGTTAGATCCGTAAATAGCAGGACTGGCAATAAAGAATCCGAACCCGTAAACAAGAATCCGAACCGCTCGTGGTACGTACGCGTTGATGTACTTGCTCAAGCACGGCTTGAGGTCCGCTGGGTGTACTTGCTCGGCGCCAAACGCCGCCTCCAAGTCGGCGTACGTCGCAAACGCGAGGTTCCCGCCATTCTTCTCGCTGCGCTCGATCGTCACGCCCTCGGCATGGAACGGGAACACGACGTACTTCATGTAGTCGAGGATCGGGTTCGCGCGCACGTCGCCCGGCGGACAGTACGCCTTCTTGATCTTGATGTTCACCTCCGCCGGCGTGTCGTCGACGTAGATCGCGGACTCGGGGTCCGACGTGCTCATCTTGAACTGCTCCTGCTTGAGCCCAATGAGCAGCGGGTGCGTGAGGAACACGGGCGTGTGCGGCAGGCCCTTCGTCGCGATGTACTCGCGCACGAGCGCATTGCCCTCGGCTTCGTCTGCGCCGAGCTGGTAGATGTCCGCCTGGAGCAAGAAGCCGTCGGCGCACTGCATCATCGGGTACATCACGCGGTTCGCGTTCGGCGCCGTCTCGTCGACCTTGCGGCCCATGATCGGCGCGCACTGCTGCGCACGCTCGACCGTGACCGAGCCCGCGACGTCGAGCACGCGCGACCAGTATTCGGCCGGGTGGCGCGCGATCTCGGTCGACGCGAGGAGCACTTCGAGGTTCGCGAGCTTGTCGGCGTCGAGCCCGAGCGCTTTCCACACTTCGACCATGTACGTGCTCACGCTCTGGAGCTTCTTGAGGTCGCCGCCAAACTTGTTGTTGAGCACGGCGTGGATGTCGGCGATCCAGAAGCGCACGAGGCAGCCGGCGTCCATGAGGCGCTGCGCATTGAGCAGACGCAGGAGACCGCTCGCGAGCGTCACGCGGCCTGAAGGCTCGAACGCGTCGTACGCGACTGGGTGCTCTTTCGCCGCGAGCAGTGCGCGGAGCTGCGCTTCCGTGTCGGCCGAGAGCGGCTCGCCAGCGATCGCAGCGAACTTCTCGAGCTTCTGGTCGAGCGAGAGCTGCGATGCAGGCAGCGCAGCGGACGCCGAGGCGTCGAGCGAGAGTTGCGAGAAGCCGCGGAGCACAGCCGCAGCGGTGGCAGCAGTGGCGCTCGGCGCAGGCGGAGGCGAAGCAGACATGGCTGGCGTGTTGTGCAGTGGTGTCTGTCTATCTGCGTGTGTGGCCGCGAGAAGAGCTTTGGATCGAGCGTTGATCGAAATTGCAAGTTGATGAGTCTATTTCGTCAAAATTGCAACAATCAGTAACTCAGAAGACTCATCGTCGCAGATGCGACCTGCTTGAATGGCTGCATTGCAAATATAATCGCGGTACTATAGTTAAATGCGGAAAGCGTGCTGCCACGAGCATATTCTTGCAAACTCGCTTTTGTCACAAGCATTTTCTTCACAGTCACCCGGTTTTGGCACGCAGGATTCACATCTCGACCAAAATGACAGTCGACTGAGTTGACTGTAGGGTCCTGCAAACAGTCGCTTTCGTTTTGCACGCTGCTGTGTTGAGCGTGACAAAAGCGAGGGATGACAAGCTGAGACGCAGCCGACTATTTCTGTCCACGTACGTCTGCATGTCGCACATTGTCAAACTGCGATTTAGCGACGCGAAGTCGTCGAATTGCAGCGCGGAAATACTGTGGGCTGCTTCCAAACACCAAGTCAAGCGCACGACCTCGCAGAGGATTACGGCGCCAAACAACTCGAATTAGAGCGAGGCAATCGCTCGAGTGCAACGGCTTTCTGAATCACGCTGCTGCTACCGGACCCGCACGAATCCAGTCAGCGCGCGAGTGTATCAGTGCGAGACCTGTTCGCTCCCACGCGCAGTGTATCGACTCGTGCTGGTCGCGCAGCATCGACGCACAGCCAAACAACTCATGGCTCCTCGCGAGCTTGAGCAACACATGCGCCAAAGCGCATCATCCGCAACCACTTTGCGATTGTCCCGCCACCACCGCCGCTGCACGAGCACAAGCCCTCCTCTCGACCTCCTCGACTCTCCTCCTTCTCGCACAAGCACAAGCATACCATGTGTCTCTGCGGTCTCAAGACGCGCCTGCCAGCGTTCCTCCTCCCGACGTCGCCGCCGTCGTCGCCTGGCAACGCCCACAAGCGCGCGGCGGCGAAAGCGGCAGCGCGGCCGCGCCACAAAGCGCTGCACAAGCGCCACTGCAAGCGCGAGTGGGCCGACGGACTGCTCTTTTCGAACCTCGTGTACGCGTTCGCGGGCCTCGTGTCGCTCTCGTGCGGCCAGTACTTCTGCGCGCTCTTCCAGTTCGGCGCTGCGATCGCCTCGACCGCGTTCCACCGCTCGAAGGAGACCAAGTACCTGTTCGTGGACGCGAGCATCAGCTCGACGCTCGCGGTTGTGTTCATCTACTTTGCCGTGCACGTGCTCAAGAACGAGTGGTACGGCATCCTCGCGATCAAGCTCACGCAAGGGATCCTGTGCGTCTTCACGTGGCTCTACTGCGGCCTCCCAGGCGGCGCGCGCTACGACGTCTGGCACCAGCGCTGGCACTACGTCTCGGGCTTCACGACCCTGACCACGACGCTCCTGCTTGCGACGTACATGCCGGACTTTGACATCGTCATGCACGAGCTCATCCAAGACTACGTCGCGGTCACGTCGTGGCTCCAGTGAGCGAGCGGCGCCACGTCGTCGACCAGCATCCTGAGGATCCGAGATGCGGACGCAGGCGATGAGAGGAGGAAGACAGTGTACGATAGATTGATAGATAGACCGAGCGAGCGAGCGAGCACTCAGCAGCACTCGCTCCTGTAGCGTTTTTGGATACAACTACACACAGCAATAGCACCCTCATGGTTGGCTACGCAAGCACTGGTGTTCGTGCGTTTGGCGTACGGTAGCACGAATGGGACGAGCGCTCGTGTCCTCCGCAGCGCGACGCTTGGATCGCGTGGTCGTTCGTTCGGTCGAGTAGGTAGGTGGCCATCGCTTGGTCGTCGCAGCTTCAACATGGCCTCCCCAGGCCAGCACCACGAGCATGTCCATGCACGCACGCTCATGCTTCATCGCGATGACAAGCTGGCAAGCCAAGGTGTCGTGTCCTGATAGACTCACATGGCGACTCAGTTGCACCACCAGCCGTTGCGTCGTCGATCCATCGCAGCTCTAAAGTTAGCGAGCGGTTGAGCGTGCGAACAGTCGCGTGGGTCTATAAATAGCACAGTGCGCTCACGAAGCAACTGCTGCTGCTGCGTGCCGCGCGCAGGCGTCAGTCGACCATTCCTCTGCTCTCTCGTGCGCACGTGCGTGCGGCTGCTGCTGCACGATGGCGAACAAGCTCAATGCGTTCCTTGCGTCCGTGCCTGCGAACGGACTCCCGAGTCCGGTGCGGCAGCACGGCGCTGCGCCAGGATCCGCTGCGTCGCTCCCGACGCTCCAGACGTCGTTCCCGGAGCTGTCGCTCCTCAAAGCGGCGCCAGCGACACCGCTGCCTCGGAGCCACGCCGCGCAGCCTGCGACGCCGCAGCCGCAGCAGCAGCGACGCCACGCAAACCGCCGCGCGAAGAAGTTCGAGACGCACTTTCACAAGTCCGAGTCGGCGCGCAACCTCTCGCTCCCAGCTGCTTCGGTTGGCAGTAGCACTAGCACCAGCAGAAGCGACTGCAAAGACTCTGATGCGGCTGTCAACGGAAGCAGCAGCAGCAATGCGGTCGGTTCGAATCAAGATGAGATCGAGCAGCACAAGCAGCGGCAGCAAGCGATCAGTCCTCTCAAAGCGTTCAACCCCAAGCAGCAGCAGCGGACAAGCAGTAGCAGCAGCAGCACGAACGCCAGCGACAAACAACTGGCGCCAGCGCTCTCCGGCGAGTCGGAGGCTGGACCACTGCGCCGCCTCTCGGCGCAAGGCTCGCACCACCGCCGCGTGTCGACCGACACGACCATGTTCAATCGGTACTTGCGCCAGCAAGCGGACCGCGACATCAACATGGGCGTCGTGCAGCACTTCTCGGCGGTGCCAGTCGTCACGCTCTCGCGCTCGGCTGCGACGGTCGCGTCCGTCGCCAGTGGCAATAGCAAAGGCGTCCTGGACAGCGACGCAGAGCTCGACAACAACAACAACAACAGCTGCGGCGACGCAAGCGACAACAGCAGCAGCAGCAGTGACGACGCGTACAACAGCGTCGCAGTCGTCGACCCGAACACGATCCTCGCTGTCTTCCAGCGCGGCGGCGCAGTCTCCACAGCCAGCGCGCTCGAGATCCTCAAGCTTGCGACAAACGTCATGAGTCTCGAGTCGAACGTGATCACGATCCAAGCGCCGTACACGCTCGTGGGCGACTTGCACGGCCAGTTCCAGGACCTCCTCGAGATCTTCCGTGTCCACGGCGCGCCATCTGCGACGAACCCGTTCCTGTTCCTCGGCGACTACGTCGACCGCGGGGTCGCATCGTGCGAGATCGTGCTCCTGCTCCTGGCGTTCAAAGTCGCGTTCCCGTCGAGCGTGCACTTGCTGCGCGGGAACCACGAGTGCCGGAGTCTCAGCACGTTCTACGGCTTCCGGAACGAGTGCCTCCTCAAGTACGGCACGCTCGTGTACAACCGCATGATCAAGTGCTTCGAGAGCATGCCGCTCGCAGCGAAGCTCGAGACGTCCTACGGCGTCTTCCTCGCTGTGCACGGCGGACTGTCGCCCGAGATCGGCGACGTCGAAGACATCAACGACCAAGTGAACCGGTTCATGGAGCCTGAGCCAAACGGCGCGCTGTGCGACCTGCTCTGGTCCGACCCAGCGAAAGAGAGCAGCGCACAGACAGATGCGTGGGCGCCGAACAGCGTCCGCGGCTGCTCGTTCACGTTCAACGAGCGCGCGTGTCGCGACTTCCTCGCTCGGAACGGACTCCTTGCGATCATTCGCGCACATGAGGTACGCGCTCGCTCAGTGTGCGCCAGTACGCGGCTCGGGAGACGGTGGATGAGGTGCTGATGCGTTCGTGCGTGCTCGTGGTGCTGCAGCTCGAAGAAGACGGCTTTCGCGAGCACTTTGGGGGCTCGCACGCTACGGACAAGCGACGCGTCGATGCAACAGCGGCAACAGAGGCTGACGACAGCGACGCGTTGACGCTCCCGCCTGTGATCACAGTCTTCTCGGCTCCCGAGTACTGCAACACGAACCTCAACATGGTGCGTTTCGCGCTTGCGCTAGCACTCGAGACGCTTCGCACATTCGCTGCGTCTCACTAATGTGGCCGGCTGTCTGTGTCCTCCAGGGTGCGACACTGTCGATTCCATGGGAGAAACGACGCGCAAACGTGCTCGAGTACCGCCAGCACAAGCGCAGCGTCCAGCGCGAGCACGAGTTCACGCTCGCGAGCGAAGACCAGGCCGTGAAGATGTTCCTGCGCGAGACGCTGCCGTTCCTGCCCGTGGACTTTTACGACCTCGTCACGCACTGCCGCCAGCTCAAGCAGATGCTCATGCTCTCGAGACAGTCGTCGATGACTCAGCTCGCGACTGCTGCGTCTGCCATCCAGAGTGTGCTCGCTGATACGAGCACCACCAGTCAGGGCTCGAGCAAGTCCGCGTTCGCGCTCGAGCTCGACTCGGAGATCCGCTCGCCGACGTTCGCAGCAGTCACGATCGCGTCTCCGAATGCCAAGCAGTGCGTCGATGTCGATGCGACGCTCAATCGGAAGAGCCACAGCTCTGAGAGCGAGGAGCTCGCTCGCAGCGGACACTCGACGACCGAAGAGCCGTCTGGAGCCGAGACGGAAGCGCAAGGCAGTGCGACGCTGTTCGCCAAGGCATCTGCGCGGTCATCGAGGTCGTCGCGCCGCAAGCAGCAGCACAAGAGTCGCCAAGAGACACCAGCGGCACTGGCACCAGTGCCAGCAACTGCACCTGCGACGCTCCACCCGCTCGGGAACGTCCAAGTGCTCACGCGCAGTGGCTCTACTGCGGCGCTCAAGCCGGCGCCACCGCAGCGAAGCCACCGGCCGTTCTTCGGTGGGTGGAAGCTCTGTCCTGGCTTTCTGCGCTTCTGTGACCGCCTCTTTGGCTCGGCGGCGGCAGCGGCACGACCGACTGACTTGAGATCGTCTGTGCCTGCAGAGGCGGCCGAGGACAACAACAACTACAACAACAGCAACGACGACGCGTCGCCACGACGAGGCGGGAGCCGCAACTCGCTCACCGCCGTGCCGATGAACAACCAGCTCAACTCGAGCGACGACGTTGGAAGCCCAGCATCGTCGCCGAGCGCAGTCTCGTTGTTGTCACCGCTGTCTCTGAGCTCGGACGCGACGCAAAGCCACTTGTCGCTGCCATCGCCGCAGTCGACCGAAGCGCCGATGCAGCTCGAGTCGGTGTTCCCAGGACACAAACCCAAGGGCTCGGACATCTTCTCGAAGCGCGAGTGGCAAGCGCTCAAGCTCTACTTCACGCTCCTGGACGTCTCGGGCAACGGCGTGCTCATGGAGGAGAGCTTCGTCGTGCTCCTCGCCGAGCAGGACAGTGGTGCGTCCACTTTGTGTCTCGATGTGCAGAGTACTCGATGCGGTGCGATGGCGATCGTCCCAACTAACGCGTCTGTGTGTGCCTGTTGCTGCTGCTCTCTCTCTCTTGTAGACGCCTACGCGACGGAGGACGAGCTGACGCTGCTCATGGAAGTGATCGACACGAACGCCGACGGACTCATCACCGAGCAGGACTTCCTGCTCTTCGCCTATCGCTCGTACCTTCGATGGACGAAGCTGACGCACAAGACGCTCGCGCTCTCGTAGTCTCGTAGTCGCGATCGCGTCTTGTGTCGCGGAGGAGGAGGCGACAGACAACAGCAACTGAGTGCAATAGCCAGCTCATGTTGAATGCGCTAGTTCGTGCGTTGCCAGTGCTGATCGACGTAGTGCGGAGGAGACAGAGCTACGATCGTCCGCAGTCGCATGGCGGCGTCTTCTAAACAGTGTAGGTGTAGCGTCCCCAATCCGGCAGAGTGATCTGGAGGTCGAAGCCCGACTCGCGAAAGAACGTCTTGCCTTCGTGATTGAAGCGGGTCGGGGTGTCGTAGAACTGACCGTCGAGCATGAACGGCTTGTTGTCGACGAAGACCTTGATGTATCGTCCATTCTCGATTGGCCAGTTCTCTTCCGTTTGGTTCACGCACCAGTGTCTGTCACGCGGCGTCAGCGTGATCCGCAGCCCCATCTCGCGGGTTAGAGCCATGCTCTTGAGATCGCCGAGGTACTGGTTGGCAGCATACTGATCAACGGCTTCGTACTCTTGCACCAAGCTGTTTGCCGACGTGATGGCAGCGTGTAGCGTGGCGTAGTGCTGCTCGAGTATCGCCAACGCGTCCAATTCGACTTCGGCTTCGTAGCGTGCGAGTGGCAAGAGAAGCCCTCCGGGGTCGTTCGCCTTGAGTGCGTACTGACGCATGTGCTGCAGCGTCTTCATACGCTCTGGCTCGATCATCTTCACGTGTTGTTGCAGCATCGGACTCTGCGATTGGAAGCCTGCGATCGATCGGTGCGCATTTGGTTCGACTGCAGTCTGCTCGAGATCAAGTGGTGGCGGGATCTTGTTCATGTCGGCTGGTGTCGGCAAGCGGAACACGCGAAGCTTCAGTTGATCGGTTGTAAACAGTTTGCGATCACTCGAGACGGACTGCCACAGCACGCGCTTCAGGAGCGTTACGACCGGCTCGAGCTCTTTGCCGATCGCCGCCAAGCGCTCGTCTTTCACGAGTCGCATTTCCTTCGTCAGTAAGTCGCCAAAGCGAGTGTCGGGCGACTCGACGGGCAGCGCCGCGCGTCGCCAACTCAGCAAGTGCACGGCTGGGAACTTGACACAAATGGCGTCGATCGAGCGCATGGCCTCCTCGGAGATGTCATTGTCGTGCAGTGCGACGTCCGCGAGTTTCTCCAAGTCGCCACTTGCAACAGCGGCTTGGACAGAACGCATGAGCGCCAGCGCGCCTTCGTCGTGGATGCCGTTCTGCGATACATCAAGCGATGCGAGCGCTGGGAGCTTGTCTTCGTTTGTCTGCGGTAGCTCTCCGAGCGCTTTCGCACCAGCGTCGCTGAGACCGTTGTCACTCAGATCCAACGAGCGCAGCGCGAGTGGCTCCTCCGACAACGAGACGAAGTACAGCAGCTTTGAGTTGGACGCCGCCGCCACCATCTCCCGCGATGTCGCTTTTGCTCAGATCGAGCGTCTCAACTTTCTGCAGTGACGCCATGTACAACTGCGCGTCGTGCGGCGTCGTGATGAGAGGGAGGAGCTTGACGAGCGTCAGCTTCATGATGATTGCTGTAGTCTCGAATGTGAGAGAGCGAAGAAGCTGAGTGTTGGGTCATGAGCAAAAGCGCGAATGAATGGAGTGGGGCTCGAGTGTGAACATTGTCAACAGACAAGCAAGAGCCATGTCCTCGACTCGCTCGGTTTGCAACCGACGCGAGCAAGTGACCGTTAGCAACAACCTGTCGAGCGCAACACTCACTCTGTGTTTGGACACTGGACAAACGCAGCGTCGGACGAGTTCCGCATGGTCACGCGCCTCCATGGCACCAAGCTCTCGTCAACACGTACATCAATGTCTTCGATGGCATTGACGTCCTGTGTGAGCTCCAAACAATCTTGGAAGTCGAGAGCTGCGTGGTGATTCTGGCCAAGTTGAAGTTCAGAGCTGTCTGATTCCTTTCGCGTTTCATGATTTATTGATCAATCAATTGATTTGAACACCGATCTCGGTGCAAATGGGTTCGCATCTGCTTGGTTGACGATGGATGTCGGACATGCTCATCTATCTGGCAAGCCGAGCAGCGTCGATAGGCACAGCTGCTCGAGCGCATGACGGACAGGACGCTGCTCCCACGCGGCTTGAGCTTCGCATCACGCATCACGAGGTGTGTGTGTCGCCAGAGTGAAGCGATCACGAGTGGTTGCATTTGTATCAACGCTCGTAGTCTGGTTGTACTCCGTTGTCTCTCTCTCGCTAACTAGCTCTCCACTAGCAACGCCGCGGACTTGCTCTCGGCTGCACGGACACTGCTGCCGCTGCCATTGTGACGTTGAAGCTCTTGAAGCCGACTGTGCCGGGAATCGAGTACGCGCCAGGACCGACGTTGTCAGGGACTGTCGGCTTGATGCGGAAGCGCTCTTCGTTGCCGATCGACGCGCGCACGTCGTTGCTGCGCGTACGAATAGCAGCAGCTAGTGGGTTCGCGTCGTCCACGTAGGCGCCAGGACCCGGCAGGTCACGCGTGTCTCGGGTGTCAAACACCGCACGCTCGCACTTGGAGAGGAATCCAGCGCCGCTGCTTGCACCTGCACTACCACGTGCTGACAGCGGTGATGAGCCAAGACCACCGCCAGCTCTCGTGGTTGCGCCTCCTCCTCCTCCGAGTGCCAGTGATGGAGGAATGTCGTATTGTCCGACTGCTGGTGCCACGTGGTCGCCAACGCAGTGCACATGTGGCGGTGCGTGCGGATTCGACCGTTTCGTGAAGCGCTGCGAGCTGGACTTGAACGCTGCCGAGTTGGCAGCGAGCGGGAAGTGTCCAGCGTGCGTCTCCGCAGGATCGCCGTACGCGCCAGGTCCAGGCGTGAACTCGTCGTCTTCGAGACGCTCGAGTTGCTCCCACACGCGGCGCTCGGATGTGGACCCAAAGACGCCGTTGCGACCGATCGCGAGTTTCGACTTGACTGCGTGGCCGAGCGACCGCGGCGTCTCGCTCTTGTAGGCGCCAGGGCCTGGTGCAGCTGGTTTCTTGGGCTTGGCGAGGCAGTAGCGCTCGGTCGCACTCGAGAAGCCCAAGCTGTCGTCGCGGTGGTAGGTCATCGCAGACGGCGCGCGGTGCTTCTTCTGCCCGCGCACGCCGTGCGTTTTGTCCGCATACATGCCTGGCCCTGGCGTTTGCGTGAAGCTCGGGTTGCTGAACGGCGCGCTGAGCTGCGACGAGAGCTCGACGCGGCCAGTCGTCGAGCCAAACGCCTCGATCTTTGCTTTCAACACATTCGTCTTCTGACGCTCGAGCTGGTACCGCAGCCGCGCCTCCTTCTCGTTGATTTCCATGTCGCGCTCTGGGTCGTACTGTGCCATGGACTTTGGGCTCGGCAGGATCGGGACCTTGGACGCAAACACGGCGCTCTGGCGCTCGGGCTTGCTGCTCTTCTTGTGTCCGCGCAGTCCGCCTCGACCGACTGTCGTCACGTCGACTGCAGAGACGTCGTAGTAGTGTCCTGGACCAGGAACGTTCGCGAGCGGCGCGTTCTCTTCCCAGACGTCGCGCTTCACTGTCGAGCGCAACGACGGCGCGACGTTCTTCTTCTCGTTCCAGATCTGGTGGTGCGAGTTGTAAGCTGCTGGTCCGACCGTGTCCTGTCCGATGCCGGAGTAGATGCTTGCAGGCTGGAGCTGCGGCTTAAGGTCTGGGCCCACTTGGATGTACCCGTAGCTCTGCGCTTTCTTCGGGATCGCTGGCGCAGACGGTTTGACAAAGTGCGCAAACTTGTTCACTGTGCGCGCATCGAGCTCTGGCACCTGGTTGCTGCTACCAAGCGTCGATGGGTTCGTGGGCGATCGGAGGTAGCTCCCAGGTCCTGGGTTGTCTTGAATGCTCGATGCGAGGTAGATCGTCGAGCCAGGTGCGCTCGGTGCAAAGCGCGATGCCTATCACACCAGCACTCAGTTAGCCACGCCTGGATGCCACTAGGCAGTCGCATAGTGCACTGAGGCAGGACGCACTTTGGTAGCAAATGCATTCGACGGTGCGCGCGGACTCTTTTGGAGGCTATCGTCAATGTACGCGCCAGGACCTATCGGCACAGCGTCCATCAGTGCATCTGTCAGTCTGTCGCCCGCAAGTACAACACAGTCCGAGCCACTCAAGTCTCCACGACGCTGGACCTGGCGTGATCGCAGACGTCGTCTTGTTTGCATTCAAGTTGCGCTTCTCAGACGTCGCAAAGCCCGAGAAGAGCGGTCGGTGGGCGTCCTTGAAGCTCGACGCGAGCTTGTCAGGCGCGTACGAGCCTGGTCCGACTGCTGCCGGCGTGTGTGCGCCAGCGCCGAACTCGGACACGCGCTTCGACCGCGTCGTGATCGTCATGCTCTCCTGCTAGTTGCTGCCGTGCGAGTCTCTCGCGTGCTGCTTGTGTGCGTGTGTGTGCGCGTGTCAACTCCGACTCCGACCTCAATGCCATCAGCGCGAGACTGGCAATAGACCCAAATAGCTTGGTGTTTGTATGTAAATTTAGTATCGAGCGGTGCTGTGCCTCCAAGTCTCGAGGGCTCCTCCGGTTCTCAGAGTCCTCCCGAGTCCTCGCAAGGTCCTCCTCCACTCGCTCACTAGCTCTAGTTCACTCGTCCAACTCCGTGATGTTGGCGCAGATACGGCGTACGAGGTCTGGACGATAGCCTGCGAGCTTGCGCTTGAGTCCTGCGATGTCGCTCAGGACTTGCCGGAGCGAGCAGCCAGACTGACTTCGGTGCGGATCGGCGCACTCGATGCGACCCGCTTTGTGCGGTCGCCCATGGTCCTTGAGCTCGTACTTGGCGAGCTCGGTCTGCAGCTGAAGCTTGGTCGTACTCAACGCCTGTTCGTGGTGTGCGAGCCACTGGCGCGTGAGCAGGCTCGCTTGCATCAGCGTCGTCGTTCGACCGAGCACTGTGATGCGAGCGCCGACGTGCAAGTCCCACGCCGAGAGCAGGCGACCCGTGGGTCCGACAATGTGCGAGATCGTGAAGACGTTGTCCGAGTCCTCGAGCACGACTTGGAAGTGCCGCGTCGGGATCGAGAAGTAGATGTGCACGAAGCGCTTCGTCGCGGCGCCGTGGAGCGAGATCTCGGTCCACCACGAGTGGAAGCACAGGGTCTCGAGCTGCTCGAGACTGCAGTCAGTTGACAGAGCCGCATCCCGCGCACAACACAACGCAAGCGTTAGTCCTCAACACTGGCACGCTCTGACCGTTCGCGAGGACACTACACGACATGCAACGTACTTCTTCATCGTTGTCTGCTTGTGCAGCGTCGTCGCGCGCGCAAACACCTGCGGATCTGCGACTGGGGCTGCCGTGCTGCTCGCCGAGTCTCGGAGCCGCACGAGCGGATGGAGCTCTTGCCGCGTCGCGCTCACAAAGTCGTAGTAGTACTTTGTGGTTCGCTCACTGTCGCTGCTGTCTGCACAGCGCTCGTCAAACTCCATCCAGCCGTTCGTTGGATCGAGCTGCGATTGCTGCTGCTGCGGGTTGTCAAGTCCACTGCTGCTGTCTTCGAGCAGTTCATGGCGCGCGCGCACGTCGAGAATCTGCTGAAGAAAGTAACTCTCGGCCGGGTGGCTCGCCTGCACTTGCCCTGTGACCTGGTTCTCGTACGACACGCTGCTGTGCTACGGCTCGTCCTCTTGCCCGACCACGACGCGCACCCAGTGCGGTGGCAGCGGTGTCGTCGCCGCTTGCTTCATGAGCGAAATCAGGAACGGCTTGTCCGCCAAGTCGACATCGTAGAGCCGCGCTTGCACGAGGAGGTGTGCTGGCGCGAGTAGCTCGTCGTCGCGAACGCATAGCGCCTGCGCGTCGTGCATCATCGTCGCCGTCGTCGTCGCGTGTGAACCGACGAGCGAATGTGCCGCTTGCAAGCAGGCGGTGGTGCAAACCTATCATTAGCCGACTCGCGACCAGGGACACGACCGGTTCAAACAAACGCACTGCGCTGCATGTGCAAGCACATTGCGAACGTCCAGGTGCGCGTCCTCGCTCGTGCTCGCGTCGATCGAGTGGATCTGCGACTCACAAAGGAGCGACACACTACTCATGCGCGCAGGTCGCGTTCCAAGCGCCGTGCTGCGGTCGCTGGTTCGACTGCAACGAGTGCCACTTTGAGCGCAGCGACCATCGCCTCACAGCCGCTGCAGAGCTCGCGATGCTCTGCCGCTCGTGCGAGACGCCGTTCCGCATAGCGCTCGCTGCGTTCGGTGCCGAGGACGAGTCGTGTCCGCACTGCGGCGCTGCGTTCGTCCTTCCAGCGAGCCGCGGCGCCAGTTCGGATTCGTCGACAGCCTGACACGGTCCGCTCCGAGCGTCTGGACACTCGCTCGCTCGCTCGTCTGCGAGCAGCGGCTCCGATTGATGATCTCTCGGATCCGCGCTCATGACGACGCAACAAAGTGCTTGAGAACCACATGGAGACGCGGACTGGCTCTTTTCGTTGACGGAGATGTGCCACTCTTGCATGCAGATCGTGACTCGCCGTGACGCGATGAATTTCGTTTGCGGCTCGAGCGGACGCGCTTCGTTTGCAGCAAAGCGCGCGCAAGCGAGCGAGCGAGTGATGATGATGATGAGGAGGAGGGAGTTGGATCTCCGCTGCATCAGGCACGCTTTGCAGCAAGCGCGCGTCGTGCTTGCTTGTTTGGACGCGTTGTCGCAGCGCGCGCGACGTCCAGGACCCAAGCGAGCGAGCATGCTTGAAGCGCTGTTGTTGTTCTCGCTGTTGTTCTCGGCCACATTGCGCGCGCAAGGTTGGTTGTACCGTAGGATTCACATGACGGCTGCTGCGTTTCGAGGTACGATAGCGAGCAGCACCTTCACACACGCATGCTGTCGCAGCCACAACAAGCGAGGACTCGACTTGCCCAGCAGCCTGCTTGTTGCCGCGTTCGAAAAACTGCTCCGCCCTGACCTGTCTGCAGTTGGCTCTTGCTTGTACAGCGCGGCCGCGCTCGTTCTCGTTCTCGTTCTCTCTCACACACACACGCCTCGGTCGGCCCGCACTCGTTCTCCTCACTATCACGACGCTCGCTCTCGCAGCTCAACCTCAGTAGGTAGCGAGGTGAACTCAACTGCGAGAGCTTCGATTCCTTCCTGCTCGCGTTGCTCCTCCAGTCCGCTGCCCGCACGCGCTCCTGTTGTCAGTGATGGTGGTGGTCTCTCGACGCTGTCAGTGCTGCCGTGGGA
>JAASFT010000151.1:0-33714 GCA_023333885.1 Globisporangium parvum
CCAAGACCCCCTCCAAGCAAGGCAATCGGCTCACTTGTGTGAGACCCTTTGTGCTGGAGTCCAAGCTTCCTCAAGACCCGTGTGGGACTCAGTGCTGTTCAACTGCTCGGCAGTTCGGACTGGCCTGAGGGCCCATTACAACTGGTGGGTTTTGTCCACCTAAGTAGTGGATGGTTTGGGTGTTTCAACGATCGATACGCATAGGCGCACTGAGAGATCGACGGCCATCCATCGATCTCGCAAACATCTGTGAGTGCGAACGAGCAGACGCTGAGAGATTGTATGCCTTGAGTTTCTCGACATGTGTGTCGGATGTCACTGAAACGAGGATGTTGGTGTGGTCACATCTGCGGAGCGGGACGTTTTTTGGTCTGGCTTTCGCAGATTAAAATGCCCTCTGTATGATGATGTCGCCCAATTAGAAGGTATTTGGGGCATACTGCATCCAAGTACCACAAACCCTCTAGTTGTTGTTATGGGTGATGGAACTGCTTGGCAAAAATATATGAGCTCATTCAAAGAGCAAGTGATACAATGCATACAAAGAGCAAGTCACGGCAACGCTCACCTGCGTCTCGTCGCGGACAAGACGCGGCTCGGCTCTCGACAGGTGGCATCAGCGCATTGGCAGCTCGCTCGCTCGCATCGGCGGCAGAAGCATCGCTTCGGTCTCGTCGCCTGTCAAGCGGCGGTGGTCGCTGATAACCCACAAAGTCAAAGATCGCACGAGCACGCTGCTGCTGCACGTCCTCCACCCTCCATGATGATCGCACGCATGCCGAATCATCGACCACGCACAGTCCAATGCCGGTCGTTCTCGCGCATGCTGGCGCTCCTGTTGCTGCTGCTCGCAGTGTGCGCGCGCGTGACGGACGCCAAGGCGTTTGTGAACAACGCAGCGTACGTGTGCGCTGTCCCAAACGCTGCGCAGCCGACAGTGTCGACCACGAGCGGCAAAGTGTGCGGTCCGAAGACCGAGCTCTCGGTCGTGATGCAGCTCACGATGGACGAAGCTGAGACGTCGCGACTCGCGGCGTCGCCGCTGCCGATCCGTCTCAAGAACGCGGAGAGCGACGCGAGCTGCACGCTGCAGAAGAAGATCGACCTGCCGATCCGGAGCGCGACGTTCACAGCGTTTGACACAGCGACGCGGCTCTGGACCCTCCAAGTGAACTGCTCGCTGCCGGCTGCTGCGCAAGACAAGAGCACCGTGGCGAGCGTCGTGAAGGACAAGAGCGAGATCCTCTTCCGGTGCGGACTCGAAGCGAACGCAGTGGACGTGCCGGTGGACATTGCGCTCCCGGCGTTCTACTTCCTCTCGCCCGACTGGACGATCACGAACATCTCGCTCGTGTCATCTGCATCTTCGACCGACAAGACGCAGCCACTTGCGCCGTCGACGGTTGCGCCTGCGAGCGGGAAGCGAGGGAATGCGGCGCACACAGTCGTGGGGATCGGCAAGACGGCGCGGTTCGCGCTCCAAGTCGCGTCGAGCGACGCGTCGGAGAGCAACAGCAGCAACACCGTGCGGCAGAGCAGCGTGTCGGGCATCTGTGCTGTGAACGGACAGAACGTGACGGTCGCAGGCGGCGCGTTCAACTACGTCGTGCAGAAGAACGACAGCGACGTCGTCGGGCTCCAGTACACGTGCGCGCTCGTGGATGGTGCTGGGAACGCGCACGCGCAGTCTGGCGTGATCAAGCGCTCGGAGCTGTCGATCGACGGGAGCGAGCCGGTGCTCGACGAAGTGTTCATGGTCTTCTCGACCGACAAGCCTGCGCGCGTTGGGACTGTGATCTCGATCACGCTCCGCGCCAAGGACCTTCGGAACGGCTACAGCGGCACGTGCACCGTGAACGGCAAGTCCGGTCTCGCGCTCCTCGGCGGCGAAGACGACGGCTTCTACATGACGCAGTACACTGTCGCGCAGGGCGACCGCAGCAGCGACGACGGCGACACGATCCCACTCGACTGCTCGGTCGTGAACGCCGCCGGGAACGTGTTCCGGTACCAAGAGGACCTGGACCTGGACTTTGCGATCGACGCTGAGGGGCCGCAAGTGGTCTCGACCGGCATCCTCTTCTCGTCAGACCGACCGGCGCACGAAGGCTCGATCATTGAGATCCAAGTCACGCTCGAAGACAACGAGCCGGACCTGGCAGTCGCGAAGAACCAGTCGTGCACGATCAACAATGTCTCGGTCGCTGAGAGCTTTACGAAGTCGTCGAGTAACTCGTTCTTGCTCACGTACGTCGTTGGGAAGGGCCAAGCGCACTGGAAGCCTGGCGCGCTGCCAGTGCACTGCGTGATCCAAGACGCAGCGGGCAACACTGCGGTCGTGGACCACTTCACGGACAAGAACACGCTCTTTGCGCGCGAGCTCAAGCCCGTGGAGCTCGGAACGGACGACGTGATCTCGTGGAACTACTTCCCCGACAAACTCCTGCTCATCAGCTTCGTCATCGTCGCGATCGCATCGCACACGATCTCGAAGGTCTGTCCGCACATCGGACTGCCGCGCATCACAGGCTACATCCTCACGGGCATCCTCGTCGGGCCGTACGTGCTCAACTTCATCACGGCACCGCAGATCCGGCGTTTGCGCGTCATCGATGAGCTCTCGCTCGCGTACATTGGGCTCACGGCCGGGAGCAAGCTCCACTGGAAGACCATGAAGCCGATCATGAAGAGCATTGCGACCGTCACGATCGGCCTCACGATCATCGAGTACATCGTCGGGACGCTCACGATCACGGTCCTCGCGGGCTACATCGACTTTCTCCAGGACACCACGAGCAGCGAGATCACGGCGATCGCACTGCTTGCTGGCTGCATGATGATCGCGCGCAGTCCGTCGTCGGCGCTCGCGGTGATCGAAGAGACCAAGTCCCAAGGGCACTTCACGACGCTCGTGTTCGCGGTCACGGTCATGTGCGACGTCATCGTGATCTTCCTCTTCAACGTCAACAGCATGATCACCGAGAGCTTCCTGTCCGAGAAGAGCATGTCGTCGAAAGACCTGCTGCGGCTCGTGCTGCAGCTCTGCGGCTCGATCGGCGTCGGGCTCGTGTTCGGGAAGCTCATGGCGCTGATCGTGCTCTGGCGCCACCGCAAGATCAAGCGCAAGAGCTCGCTCCTCGTGCTCCAGCAGGTCTTCAAGCAGTTCCTCATCCTGCTCTACGGCTGGACGATCTTCGTCGTGAGCCACCTCGTGCACCCGTACCTCGAGCCGCTGCTCTGCTGCATGGTCTCAGGCGCAGTGATGTGGAACACGAGTCCGAACCCTGAAGAGCTCGGGATCCTCCTCAAGCGCCTCGCTGACCTCGTGTACGTCTGCTTCTTCACGATCACTGGCGCGACACTTGAGCTCGACATGGTCGTCAAGGCGCTCGCGCTCTCCATCGTGCTCTGCGTCACGCGCGTCGGCGCGATCTTCCTCGGGAGCTTCCTCGGCGGCGTCTGCGCTGGCGAAGACCGCGGGCACTCGAAGGTCGCGTGGATGGCATACATCACGCAGGCAGGTGTGACGCTCGGGCTTGCGAAGCAGATCCAGCTGCTCTACCCGGGCTGGGGTAGCTACTTCTCGACCATGATCGTCGCAGTCGTGATCTGCAACCAGCTCATTGGACCGCCGCTGCTGCGGTACGTCCTGCGGCTCGTGGGCGACGCAAAGAAGAAGGAGATCGGCAAAGTCGACGGACTCTCGGCGCTCGTGCTGAGCATCGGGATCAATAGCATCGGCGCGATCTCACGGCTCGAGATGTGCGGCTGGAACGTCACGTCGCACTTGATCGAGTCCGACGCCGACGAACTCGCGCTCGCAAAGGGCGTGTTTGCCGAGCACGCGCTGCGCGAAGTCACGGAAGTGCTTGCAGTGACGAATCCACTGGACGTCGTTGTCGTCATGATGCCGACGAACGAAGAGAACTTCCAAGTCGTCCGCGCGCTCACGCACGCGTGCCAGAAGCTCCGGCGCCTGCGCGTGCTCCGCGTCGTGGTCCAAGTCGTGAGCCACGGCGACGACGACGACGACACGAACTGGGGCTCCAAGTTCGCCGAGATGCCCAAGACCGAGGAGCACGGCGACACGATCGACGTCGTTGTCGTCGACCGGAACGAAGCGACGGACATGCTCATTGAGCTCGCGGCGTGCGGCAAAGTCGTGAACACGTCGATGATCCTCGCGAGTGACCAGCAGACGCACAGCACAGCGATTGCAATGGAGGAAGGCGCGGCTGATGCGAGCGGCACGGCGCTCCCAGCGCGCGCGCGGTTACGCCAGAAGCTCTCGAAGACTGTGAACCGTATGATGCTCGTCTAGACGCACAGGCACTCGAACGCTTCGTACGCACACCTCACATTCGTAGTAGTATATAACGATCCCTTCGCTCTCCTACGGCGCTCTTGCGCTGCTGTGTCGTGGCTGGTCATGTCCGCCACACGAGCACAGAGACGCCGGCCGCGACGCTAAAGTACACGTACGTCTTAATCTCGTGCGTCACGTACGCGCCGAACGACGACCCGACGATGCAGTTCCAGCCGCGACCGTACTCTTTCTCCATGTTGCGCCGCACGAACTCGGCGATCGTCGAGAACGTCTTGCCAGACTGATGGAGACGAGCGGTCATCATGCACATGAGGGCAGGCGATGCGCGATGAGCGCGAGATCCTCACAAGTGGGAGAGCGAGCGAGTGCGAGCTTGCCAAGAGAAGGCACGCACCGTGACTTGGAGCTGGAACGCGTCCTTCGCAGTCGCGATGACCTTCTCGAGCATCGTGTCGGTCATGTCCTCTGCAAACACAACAGTCTTGTAGAACTTGTCGCTGCCTTTGCCAGCCATGATGCGATGATGATGCGATGCAGCGAGGTCGCTCACTTGCTGCTGCTCACTTGCTGCTGTGTCGTTGGCTTGCCGGCGTAATGAAGCGGATCCCGAGCGCGCAGTACATGGCAAGACGCCTCGAAGAGCCGCTGCTACGAGCGACCTCTCGCGACGTGTGCTTCTATGTTGGTGTGTTGGTGTGTTGGCGAGTGCTACCTGACTTGGTAGGCATGCCTGCGTTGTTCATTCAGTGTTGCCCCTCATAGCACACTTGCGATGGGCTCTCCTTCATCATGGTGCGCGTTGGCACCAAGGACAGCAGCTCTGACACCACTTGAGGCATTCAGGAGAGCTACGTTGCAGGTGACGAGGTGATCTCTTTCGCGTCGCCGTCAGAGTGGTTCTCACTCGTCGACAATGGTCGTGAGTGTCGCTGTGAGGTCTATAGTATCGTGTGCCCCGACCTCGGCGCTTGCGTACGACCAGCTCCGTGCGCTTTGGTCCACTACTACGAGCTCCTTCCGAGCCAGCGCTGATATCCCCGAGTTCGCTCCCATCATCCGCATGCGAGAAAGAGAGCGAGCTGATCGATCGAGCGCGCCAAGCAGTCTGCGCAGCGTGTTGACCATGCAGCTCGTGCTTTTCGACGGTGAGAGCGCACCAGAACCACTCCGCGACCAGATGCGCACGAAGCGCTCTTCGTCGCCGGTATCGTGTCAAGCATCGAGATTGCGTGTGCACGAGCGGAACGAGCGGTGCGCGCTGCACAACCAGCTGTTCTCCTGGATGTCGTAGAGGCGAGGCGATCGGCCGTGCGATTTGGATGCCTCGCTCTCGCTCTCCGAAGTTGTTGGTGTGCGAAGTTGTCTCTCATGGCTAAGGATAGAAGTGAAACACCCGTCGGATGCCGGTACCGACGTACGTGGCATCGGCTCTCGGCTCTCGCGCCGATGCCGATGCCACTTCACTTGGAAACACGCAGCGCAGCAGCAGCGCCAACTCGCGTGCTCACGACACACGCACGCACACACGCACACACACACAGTCGGAAGCTTCGCCGATCCCAGGCTTTCTCCTCGCTCGCTCTCTGCGGATCGTCTCGCGCGCTCGCTCTCTCTCGCAAGACCCTCGCAGCTTCTTCATCATCAACCGCAGCGACAACGCCCATTGCTGCGTCCAAGCACCACTTCACAACTACTCTCGCGCACTTGCAACCATGACGCGCCAGGGCTACCTGATCCTCCACGAGAAGCGCGCGCGACCCAAGATCTACTACTTCTCGCTCGAAGACGGTTTCTTCCGGTACTACGCAAGCGCGCAGTGCGCCAAGTGCCTCGGCGAGTTCAAGCTCTCGGGGAGCAAGATCACAGTCAAGGCGCAGAAGCGGCCAGATGCAGTACCGCACAGCTTCTTCCTCGAGACGCGCAAGGTGTTTGTCAAGGACCGGTCGTACACGCTCGGGAACCCTGTGCGCGTCGAGCTCAGCGCGAGTAGCAACGACGATCGGCAAGAGTGGGGCAAAGCGCTCTTCTCGTGGCAGCGCTACTACTGGCGCGACCCGCGCTCGCCAAGCGAGCCGGAAGCCGCTGAGATCGATGACGACGCTGTCAAAGCGCAGCTCGACGAGCTCGTGGACAGGTTCTACGCTCGAGACAGCGGCAGTGGCTACTCGCTGTCGTTTGCATCGGCGAAGCAGCCGCTGTCGTTCATCCGACGCAATGCGTACTCGCTGCGCCGGTCCATGTCGTTCTCCATGATGCCGTCCTCTGCCTCGACGCCATCCACTGCGTCATCGTCGGCGTCGTCGTCGTCGAGCAACGTCACTGCTCCAAACAACAATAACAGCAACAACAGCAACAATGCCACTGGCCAAACGGATAGCAACAACAGCAACCACCCGCAGCTCAGCAGGAAGCAAGCGCTCTTGAGCCGAGCTGCGAAAGCCGATGCGACGAGCGCAGGTGAACCGACTGACTGCGCGAAAGACAAAGTCGTACTCGCGAAGGTCTCGTGCCACGACGCCGTGCGGCTGGGCGGCAGCAAAGCGCGCAGTGCGTTCGATCTGCACACTCGCGGCAACAACCAAGAGTCGCACTGAGCCGCATGCGCATGCTGCGAGTGATGCATTATCTGCCTCATGTATAATATAGTAGTCTCTCTCTCTCTTTCTCTCGCTTTGTCTTGGTCGGCGGCGAATGCTGCTTCCGCTGCCTTGTGGCAGTGTGCGCCGCGCACCGAAGAGGTGACCTGTGCGCACGCTTTACTCGTCCGATGTCAGTCCGCGCTGCTTGGACACTGCGATCGTGCGCTCGGGACGGGTCTCGTCGCCAGGAACGCGCGAGACGAGCAGCACGCGCGACGACGTCTCGAGTCGCACGACTGGGAACGCGTTGCTGCTGTCGCTGTCGTCGCTGTCGTCCGGTGCATGCAGCGCGCGCAACGCGTCTGCTTTCTCTGCGATCGACGAGAAGAAGCCGCTCTTGAGCTCGCGCGTCGTGTACGCGAGGTCGCCCTCGCCCTTGAGCGCGAGTCCGTGCGCGTCGTTGACCACGAGCCCCTGCACGTCGGTCGCTGCGCTCATTCTTGTTGCTCCTGGTGCTGGTGCTGGCTGCAGTCGCTCGAGCGCTTCGCTGTGCCGGATATTGTATGGCACAGCTGGATAATTCTCTCGGCGAATCTCACGGTTCTCTCTCTCTTCTTCGCTGAATGCGAATCCTGGGGTTTAGCGTCTATGCGTTTGAGTAGGTCAGTTCTCGATACAGTTCGCTTTGCCTGTCTGCTCGTCGCTGATTGAGTAGGCTATTTGGCCGACTTTCTCCGTCTCGCGACTCGCAATTTGGCGCGTTGAAGCAGCACGACGACTTGAACGACGACGACCTCACGACCTCACGTGACACCCACCGCACATCGATCGAGCAAGCATGGACCACGCGACCGCAGCAGCGCGCCGTCCAGGAAGCAGCAGCGCCGCCGCAGAGACGGCCGTGGTACTGGGCAGCGACCGCGACGTCACGTTCTGCGCAGTCGAGCGCGTCGCTGGGCAAGTGTTTGTGTGCATTGCGACGACTGCGCTCCAAGGCTGGACGATCTACCGCGTCGGCAAGCTTGGCGCTGCACCAGTGCAGGTACAATGTGGCACACTGTATTGCTGCTGCTTCTCACAGATCGAGCAATGTCGGCGACTGCTAACGCCACTGACGCCCATGTTCTCACTCGCAGATCGTCGTCGACGGTGCGAAAGACGGTGGGTTGATCACGAGCGTGCGGCTCTTTCGCTTGTTCCAACTTCCGCGCGCAACCAAGAGCAAGAAGCCGCGCAGCAGCAACAGCAGCGACATTGGCGCGCTCTTTGTGTCCGAGCGCTGTCGAGAGGTGAACTACCAGCGCAGCCCCGCGGCATTCGATGGACTCGAGGTGCAGCGCCACATCGAAGACGACGACGAAGCGGCGATGCTCGATATCGACGACGGCGAAGCGCAAGAAGACTTGACAGCCTACTCCCTGTCCGACGAACGGTGCGCCAGTGACGTGACGAGCATCGGCCGCGACACGCGTCTCTGTGGCGCTCGTATGGCTCACGATCTCATGCTGCGTGCAGGATTCTGAAGCGACTCGCAGCGTCTCCGTCGCTTGTGCTCGACATTCAGTTCAACAGCACAACTGCAGCGATCCTGTGCGAGTCGAACGAGATCCTGCTGTACGATCTCCGCACGCTCGAGCTGCTGCGCACAGTTGCCACAGCTGCGCCAGCGATGTCGCTTGGACCGCGCTGGATCGCGTACCCTGGGTTCGTTCCAGATCGCGACCGCGAGTCAATGGACGGGAGCTTCGAGAGCGACTCGGAAGAGGTCGTGCCTGAGGCACTCGTTGGCTCGAAGCAGTACGCTGGCTCGAAGCTCGAGTCGCCGTCGTACACGGCGATCGATGTGGCTCAGAACGTCGCGTCGGGACTGTACTACCTCTCGGAGATCGGCCGCGCAACGATCGCACCGTACATCTCGTCCTCACCAAGTGCGACGTCGTCGATTGCGAGCAACAGCACCACTCCAGTCGGTTCGTATGGCTACCCGAGCATCTCTCCGTACGGCAGTGCCTCCGACACGACTGCACATGGGAAGATCCTCAACGGCAAAGCCAAACGCAATGCGACTGTCTCAGCCACACCAGTGCCGTCGTCTGCGTACGCAGGTTGGGTCATCGTGCAAGACACTGTGACGGAGCGCGTGATCTGCAACTTCAAGTGCCACTCGACGGCCCTTGTGACGCTGGCATTCGACTTCTCGGGTCTCCTCCTCGCAACGTGCTCGACGAAAGGGCAGAACCTGCACGTCTACCGCGTGCTGCCGCCGCTGCAAGTGACACACGGGAAGAAGAGCGAAGGACACCAGCTCCTGTACAAGCTCCAGCGCGGCATCACGCATGCCAGCATCCAAGACATTGCATTCAGCCAGGATTCCAAGTGGGTCAACGTCACGTCAGCGCACGGCACGAGCCATCTGTATGCGATTCACCCCGAAGGCGCTCGTATCAACTCGGAGACGCACGTGAACGTCATTGGCGCTGCGGTGCACCGAGCGTCGTCGGACACGTCGCTGTCACGCGACGTTGACGACTTTTACGCCGAGTTCCGTGCGCTCGAGACCAAGACGCTGTCGCAAGTGCTCAAGATCCGACACTTGATGGCAGCGAGTATCGTGCCGACGAGCTCTGGCGCATTGCTCTCGTCGTCTCAGTCCAGTCCGCCGCTCGCGCGTGGATCGTACCTTGTTGAGAGCGCGCTCGACGCCTCGCAAGCGTTCTTTAGTCACCTCGCTCAGTCAACGAACCTCTCCATGGACTTTGCGTACGGCGCTGGTGACGACAACGGCGTTGACGCCCGCCGCAAGCGCCACCGTCGACGCATCAGCTGTCTCTTTTCGCACGACGACGCGAAGATGCTGATCTGCTGTGACCGAACGCTCAAGCTCTTTGACATGAAAGTGCAGTCGAGCACGGACGGTGCGAATAGCGCTGAGTCGCACCACTTGTCAGCCGACAGCGGCAAGACAAAGACGTCCAACTCGTCAGCCTCGGCGTTTGGCTTTGACGCGAGTGTCACGGAGCTCAAGACGTGGGACCTCCACGCGAACTCGCGATCAAAGACGTCGTCGTTCTCCGGCGACGACCTAAGCGAAGCAGCGTCGTCTATCGCCTGGATCTGCAGCAAACCGAACTGCAAGAGCGAGCTCCGCACGTTTGCGCAGCGCACGATCCCGCTCTGGGCACACCCAAAGGTGTCGTTCCGAGCGATCGACCACGAGTGCCCTGAGGGTCGCGTCTTGGAGGTGAAGCGAAAGGGACCGAACCAGGACGGCTCGAACGGCTCGGGCCCCAGCGACGATCAGATGTTTGTGCTCGAGATGGACTCGTACTTTGGCATCGGCGGGTCTCCGGTCTTTGACGGCCAGACAGAGTGCCGCGTCGCACCTGAAGTTCCGCCGCTCGACCTTCGCGAGAGCATCAACATGGCGATGTCGACGTCACTGCCGTCGCCGCGGCACCCGTCGATGCGGTCGATGCCAGGAGCATTGGCGGCTGCGACTGCGAGTCACTCGCTTCCAAGCGGCGACGCAGCACCGCAGAGCTCGAAGAAGAAGAAGGCAAAGAAGAACGGGCGAACGGCAGTGCTCGGGGACGCGGACGGGTCGTCCACGCCTGCTGCGTTCCAGTTCACGCTCCAGGACATGTACTTCTCGCTCCCGGACGAGACGCCGAGATGACGGAGTCGCGAGAGAGGACGACGGCAGCTCATCCACCGGCACCTGCACACAAACACAGATACACAAACACACACACACACACTTCAAACACAGCACTCAAGCGCGTACACATCCTACACAGCACACAGCATCCACAGATCCGCACGACCACAAACACACCACACAGCATCCGCGCACGACGATGACAAAGATCCAACTACCCAGCGACACCGACCGACCGACTGACCGACCGATGAACCGACAGGTCTGCCGCGATGAGCCAGCCACGCCACCGCAATAGATACTGCATCTCTCATTCGCTCGCCGTGTTCGTCACACACAGATCCTATCTCTACGCATCCGCTGGCGGGCGCTCGAGGTTGTTCTCGGTCGGCTGGAGCATGAGCTCCACGAGCTGGTGCACCTGAGTGCGGAGGACCTCGGTCACTTCGGCGCGGCTCTGCCCGACCTTGCCCGCGAGCTCGACGTAGTACTTGAGCTTGGGCTCCGTGCCGCTCGTGCGCAGCGTCGCGACGCAGCCGTTCGCGAACGTGTACGTGATCATGTGGCTCGACGCGCTCACTGGCAGGATCGCCTGCTTGTCCGCCTGCGCGCTATCGTAGCCGGTCGTGAGGTCGCGGATGTGCGCGATCGCAAAGTCGCCGCACGCGTTCCAGTACGCGCCGCCGTTGCGCAGACGCGCGAAGATCGCGTCCGTCTTGGCTGGGTCGTAGCACTTGACGTAGTGGTTCTGCGTCACAAAGTGGCCGTACGTCTCGTACAGGTGCTCGAGGTGCTGCGTGACGGTCTTGTTCTCCTTCGCGAGCTGCACCGCGAGCTCCGCGAAGACCGCGGCAGCCACGACGCCGTCCTTGTCTTTCACGAGGTCGCCCACGCAGAAGCCGATCGCCTCTTCGAACGAGAACAGCACGACCTTGCCGTCGTTCCGCAGGTCGCACGTCTTGTTACCCATCCACTTGAAGCCCGTGAGCGTCTCGACAAAGTTGAGACCCTCGGCTTGTGCCACCGCACGGAGCATCTTGGACGAGACGGTCGAGGCGACAAAGTAGAGCTGCGTCTTGTCGGCGTCCGGGTGCTGCTTGACGTACTGCGTGAGCTCCCAGTGGCCGAGGAGCACACCGATCTCGTTGCCCGTGAAGATCTTCCACGCCTTCGTCTCGGGGTCCTGCTCCGCGACTGCGAGGCGGTCAGCGTCCGGGTCGTTTGCGAGAATGAGACGCGCGTCACTCGCTTCGGCAGCCTCCATCGCGAGCTTCAGCGCACCCTTGCCCTCCTCGGGGTTCGGGAACGCCACGGTCGGGAACTCCGGGTCCGGCTGCAGCTGCGCCGGCGTCTCGATGTAGTGCTTGTGCCCGAACGCCGCGAACGAGCGGCTCGTGAACGCGTGCCCGACACCGTGCATCGCCGTGTACGCGATCTTGAGGTCCGTGCTCGCGTTGTCCGCTGGGTAGCGGCACAGACGCGTCTTCATCGCGGCAAAGTACGCCTGCGTGAGCTCCTCGGTCGGGTCCTCGACGAGCGCATTCGCGCGCAGACTCGCAATGGCGCTCTCGTCGTACACGTGCCACGGCGCGAGGTTCTCGAGGATCGAGGCGGCGATGCCGGCGTCGTGCGGCGGGATGATCTGCGAGCCGTTCGCCCAGTAGACCTTGTAGCCGTTGTCCGCCTTTGGGTTGTGCGACGCCGTGACCATGACGCCGCCGGCGCAGCCCTTCTGCTCGATGCAGAACGGCACGAGCGGCGTCGCGACAAAGCCCTCGTACAGGTACACCTTGATGCCGTACGCGACGCAGACTGCGGCCGTGAGCTCGGCAAAGCGGCGCGAGTTGAGCGAGCCCTGCGCGCGGTGGTCGTACCCGATCGCGAAGCCCATGGTCTTGGCGCGCTCGCCAAACACGTGCGTGAGGTACTTGCAGATGCCCTGCGTGGTCTGCACGACCACGAGGTCGTTCATCATCTTCGTGCCCGGTCCCATGGCAGCGCGCAGTCCAGCGGTGCCGAACTCGAGGCGGCCGTCAAAGAGCGAGCGGAGCTGCGCGATGTCCTGCGCGTCGAGGAGCGCCTGCACCGCCGCCTGCGTGCCGGCGTTCATATCCCAGTCGACCCACTGCTGCGCGGCAGCGATCCAGTGTGCGTCGTCCGAAGCCATCGCTGCTATTGGTGTTGGTGTTGGTGTTGTGTTGTGTTGTGGGGTGCTGCAGAGAGGAGAGGAGGTCCTGTCTTGCCTTGTCCTGTCCTGTCTTGTCCTGTCGAGTTGCTGCTGCTGCTTGTCGTGCGAAGCGCAGATTGCGTTGTGCTGCTCGTGGCGAACGGCGAATGGTGGATGTGCTGCTGCTGCTGCGACCGTCGAGCAACGCCGACCAAAAGCCAAACAACCAAAGCTCGCAAAGCTCGCAAAAACGCAGCGCGCGTCTCGCCTGACATTCACACCAAAACCAAAAGTTCAACCCTCGCATTCAGCGCATACAACAAACAAGGCAACACGTGTCGCACATCCCGCTTGCCTGGCAGCAAACAAAAGGCAGCAAGACCACTTGGTCTTGGTCCAAGAGACCACTTTGCCTCGTGCCTCGAGCCTCAGGCGGCGGAGGCGTGAGCGTGAGCGTGAGCATACACGCGGCTCGCTCAAAGTCTTGTTGCAAGCGCTTCACGACGAGGACAGCAAGTGCAAGTGGAAATACCTGCATCGTCAAGCGTCAATGTTGTGCAGCACTGCATGAGAGCTACAAGAGCACACGAGAGCACAAGCACGAGAGCATACGAGAGCATACGAGAGCACACGAGAGCACACGAGAGCACAAGCACGAGATGCGAGTGCTGTCGATACGTAGTGTATTTCCGACTACATGTATACTTTACACGTAGTACTTGTCCAAACGATTTGAAGCAAAATCCGCGGTGTCATTTTAGGCTTCGAAACCGACATGTCGGATTGCACACGTCCGTTTTCGGCGACACATACAAAAGTGACACACACGGTTGTCTCGATGCTTTCTTTCGTCCGTCAACCGTTTCTCCTTTTGCTGTCTCCGAATGCCGACGTAGATGTCGCTGTCGCTGTCGCTGTCGCTGTCGCTGTCGCTGTCGCTGTCGCTGTCGCTGTCGCTGTCGCTGTCGCTGTCGCTGTCGCTGTCGAGCGCGCGTTGTGTGGCAGCATTGCGACAACAGCACTTGCTAGCGTCCATCACGTCTGTGTGTCTTCCCAAGCAAACGATACGCTCACGAAGGTCAAGCTCAAGCAGCAGGCTGGTGTGCTGGTGCTGGTGCTGGTGTTGTGTTGACACCACTTGTCTGTCAGTGCGTGCTGTCGAAAGCGTGACTCAACTCCAATCGGCAAAAGACAAAGACATCACATTTTGCGTCGACAGAACCTAACACTTCTGACAGCAGTTTAGAAAATACGACGCACTCCAATACATGACGGCAGCAACAGCAACGTGCAACATGAATTCTGTACTCGACAGCGAAACCATTTGAACAAATCGACATTCACGACGAGTACAAGCGTGCGCAAACATGAACGCAAGCTCGACGACGCCCTCAAGCTCGAGCGATGCGAGCGTCACGAGCGCGATGACAAGCACCGCTACCACTACCGCCAGTGCTAGCACTAGCACCAGCACCAGCACGAACATCAATGCGAAGCGCGCTGCTGATACATCTCTGCCATCAGATGCTACAACATCCGCTCCGAAGAAGCGCAAGCTACGCAAAGGCGCGAAAAGGTCCAAAGCCGAGCGACTGGCGCGACGCACACCTCCAACTGATGCAACGCAGGCGTCACTGGACGAGCTGGAAGCGCTGCTCGACGATCCGCAGAGTCGCACAAGCAACGAGTGGGACGCTGCACAGCTCTTGGCACTGCGCATTGGCTCGCTTGCTGCGAAAGAGCTCGTCGTGAGCAAGGTGCTGTGGGTGAAAGAGGCGCCGAGAGCTGCAGCACACTACGCCAAGCGACTTGAGCTGCTAGAAGCGAGTGTCTTGAAGGTACTCACGACGGCATCATCCTTACTAGCTCACGACAGTCGTACGAACAAAGAGTCTGCGAGCGAGGACGCAGAGTCCAGCGCTGCGGCTGCTGACCACTGCTGCAATGGTGAGGCGAACCTGCTCGTGGCCAAGTTCCTGAGCGACGTGAGCACTGCAGTGGTCACGAACCAAGTGCGACTCGAGACGTTCCTGTGGCCGTGGCTGCACGAGCAGGCGCTGGCAAAGAGCGCAGCCGATACGCGCGAGAAGGCGAGCAAAGAGAGTGACGCTGGTGCTGACAAAACTGAACACGCGCGCGCAGCTGCTCGGAACCACGCAATGCAGGCGCACGCTGCTGCGATCCGCTTGGTGCTGCTGCCACCACAGCATCTATCGAGCAGCAGCAGTGACGCAACAGCAAAGAGCGCGCACGCTGGCGAATACGAAGAGCTGCAGCGGCTGCTGGTCAACAAGTGCATCGTCGAAGGCGCGTTCCTGCACTTTGTGGCGACATTCGCGCACGCATTCGCTCCGACTGTGAACCACGCGCTCACGAATGCGGCGCTGCCAGCGGTCGAAGTGCCTGCTGCAGTCGACGCGCAGGTCGTAGAGACGGAGCAACAGCAGCGAGCAAGCGTCGCGGACCGCATCGAGCGCTTGCTGCGCCTCATGTGGCCGGACGCGCGCGTGATGGTGTTTGGATCGTCGGCCACTGGGATGCTGCACTTTGACGAAGCGCTCGCGTGCAGTGATGACCTGGACTTGTGCGTGCTGCTGCCGTCGAGTGCTGCGTTCCAGCAAGAGACTGCGCCGCTCGTGGTCGAGATGCGCGAACACCTCTCCGTCTACTTGCCGCAGTGCACCGACTTGCTCGCGATCGAAGGCGCGCGCATCCCGATCGTGCACTTCACGGATCCGGTGTCAGGGCTGCGCTGCGACGTCTGCGTGAACAACGTCGCTGCGCTCTGGAACACGCGGCTCACGCGGCGACTGCTGCGGCAAGCGCCGAGCGGCGAGTGGGTGACATACGCTTGCGCGCTCTCGCGCTGGCTCAAGCGCTGGCGCAGCGCCAAGCGGTCGCTCTTTGGACGCGGCATCAGCTCGTACGGACTGCAGCTGCTCGTGTTCTACTTTCTCCAGCAGCGCCGCGTGCTCCCGACGCTGCGCTTGAGCGACGACACGTGTGCTGCAGCCATTGCTGAGTGCCGCGAGACGCTCGAGCGCTTTGACGTCGACGCTGTCGACCGCGCGCTCGCAACTGCAGAAGTGCCGCTTGCTGATCCACACGACTGCAGACCACCGAGCTTTGCGCACCTCCTGCTCGACTTCTTTCGGTTCTACGCACTAGAGTTTGACTACGAAGGTGCAGTCGTGAGTCTCCATGGCGGAACCGTGACAAAAGACGCCAAGCAGTGGACGCGCAAGACATGGAAAGCGGCGCTGAGCATCGAAGACCCGATCGAGCGCACGCGCGACCTCGGCACGCTCTTCAACCGCAAGTCGCTCGCCAAGTTCCGCACTGCAGTCGTGCACGCAGTCGCGCTCTTGAGCGACCCAACGCAACGTGACACGGAGACCGCGCTCTTGCGCTGCATGCCGTACGACTTACCGAGCGAGCCATCTGTCAGTGAGTCGCATAGTGAGTGAGCCCAATAGCGTTGCGTGGCTCGCGAACAACAAACGTAGTGAACCAGTCCCTACGTCTCCAAGTCCGCTGCTCCCAAGGTCTGAGCTTCAGGAACGGCAAACGAAGAGAGTTCGTCCTTGCTTGAGAAGGGACTTCGTTACGCTACTTCCAGGGTCTACTTGTCACGTTGGAGTGCGGATCGCGGTGCTCGGGCAAGCTTCTCGTTCGTGTGCATGCGTGCAGTGGCGCCATGGGAACTAGGGCACCGCGACGATCTTACTCGAATAGATGAGTTCTTATCGGCAAGCACACCGACTTCGCATCTTCGCCAGCTTCAGCGCTCACGCTCTTTACGCGTCAGGCACAAGTCAAGTCGCCAGCGTTCAAGCAATGGCGATCCCACGCACGTGCTCGAGCGCGCAAGCGACGACAGCAGCGACGACGACCAAGACAGACCGACGTGTGAAGCTCCAGCACTTTCTCGTCATGAAGGCGTTCAACCTGCGCAAGGACGAAGCGCAGACTGTACGGCAGCAGTTCCAGTGCCTCAAGCGGCTCGACAGCGCCAGTCAGGTACAGTGTATGTGCGCATCTCGCGCTCTCTGCTTCAATCTTGCTGTCGGCTCCTTTCGTTGTGAACGCGCCTTGCTCACTGCGCTGCTTGACGTGTGTGTACATGCCGCGAACACACGCGCACTCGACAGACTGGACGCGCGTACCTCGATCTGAACGAGCTGTGCGAGTACTTGGCGATCCCTCCGTTCCGGCGCCTCGTGCTCTGCCAGGTCTTCCAGCTCGCACCGAGCGGCTCGCGCCTGGACTTTGACACCTTTGTGCGCTTCCTCCAGTCCACTGCAGCGCAAGCTGCAGAAGAAGAGAAAGAGCTGCGACGGCACTTTTCAGCGTCGAGTCTCCCAGCGCCGCCACTGTCTGCACAGTCGACTCGATCTGACGCTAGGTCAGATGCATCGGCAGACTCGACACAGCAGCTCGTGTGCTTCCAACCGACGCTCTTGTCGTCACAGACGCGGTTCTCGCGGCCGCCACCAGCACCAGGGCTCTGGAAGAAGCGCGAGATCACGATCCAGGAGCGCATCACCGAGTACACCAAGATCGACGAGCACGGCCGACCGCAGCACTTGATCGAGAAGGAGAAGCACCAGACTGAGGTGATCCACATGGAGAACCTCGAAGGCGAGTTTGCGCACCGCGAGATCACGCAGTTCGAGCAGACGGAGCAGCTGAACGACGAGATCGTGCACCACGAGCACGGGCGCGAGGAGTTCGTGCACCTCAAGTCTGAGCACGACGAGATCTCGCGGTTCGAGTCGTCCATTCCCACTGGCTCAGGGCCGTCGCGACCAGAAGAGTGCGAGCAGCCACCGCCGTCGCCGACGATCAAGCGCGATCCGTCCGTCATGGGCAGTGGCGGCAATGGTGAATGCAATGGTGATGACGACGAAGACCCTGTTGCGAGCATGCACGACACTAGTATGGACCCTGCAGCACTAGCGATAGACATGCGTGAGGAGGAGTACGATCGGTTCCAGCGCCAGCTCGAGGCGGCGGTGGGGCACGAAGGCAACCAGCAGCAGCAAGAGCAGTTTGAGATGGAGTAGATGCACTGAGAACGGTGGGAGTCATGACGAATCGGTTCGATACACAACACGCACGGACGATGCACGACGCACGACGCACGACGCACGACAACGTTCAGTCTGCCTGTCAGTTTACTACTCTCTCTCTCTCTCTTCTAGGCGTCTACTGACGCGACATTGCGCGCACTCACACGGCTGTCGCTACTCCCTGGACGCTTCTCGCTGTCGCTCAGTGGACTCGCAGGTGTTGCTTCCTCCACTTCCGGACTCTCGCCCAAGCTGCTGCTGGTACTGCTGTTGCTGCTCACGGCGACATTCAGCGACTGGTTCTCCATGTTGCGCTCGGCAAACTCGATGCAGTCGGCGAGGTAGTCGACGAGCTCCTGACAGCAGAGCCCTTCGCGCGAGATGATCTTGAGCGGCGCGACCTCCACTTGCTTCTCCGGGTCGGCCGTGAGCGGGTCCTGGTCCGCGCCAGGCGAGAGCGAGATCTCGAGGCGGAAGCGCTGCGGGTGGTCCGGCGCGTACTGAAAGCGCTCGAACACGCGCAGGACAAAGTGCGTCATGTAGCAGAGCTCGGGGAAGTCCTCGACCCACTTGCGCGCCTCTTCGCCCACGGGCGACTTCACGGGGCAGTCCTCGCGGCCGTAGCGCAGGACGTTCAGCAACGTGTGCAAGTGCGACTCGCTCGTGAAGTACAGGCGCGTGCGCACGGACCGGTGCGTGGACTTGATCTCGTGTTTGTTCTTGGCGTACGTCGGGTTGAGCCGGTGCGTGTGCAGCGCGAGGCCGCGCGCGAGGTCGAGGTCGTCGCGGATCTTCATGAGCAGCGTGCGGCACATGGCCGAACCGATGTGCACCTTCTCGTTCACGTTGATGCCGTACTCCTGCGGCACGAGCGCGTGTGCGAGCGACGCCGCGATGTCGAGCAGCTCGCGAATGCTCGTGAGGTGCAAGTGCGCGTTGTGGATCGCGTCGTAGCGGATGCAGTCGTGGATGTCCGGGATCTTGCTCAGGTCGTACGTGTCCGTCTTCTTGATGTAGAAGTCGCGGTGGAGCTTCGCCCAGCGCTCGCGCATGACCTCAAGCGTCTCGCGGCCGCACGGCTCGGGGTACTTGAGCTCTTCGTCCGCGAGCTGCGTGCGCGTGGCCTTGCGCTTGTCGCGGCCGCTGCTGTTGTTGTTGTCGCCACTGCTGCTACGCGACTCGATGTACGCGTGGCGGTGCCGCGACTTGGCGCTGAGCATGGCGTTCGCGCTGCGCGAGCGCTCGATCGTCGTCATCTGGAAGCGCGACGCGACAGTCTCGAGCTGCTTGGCGTTCTCAGCCTTGGCGCGCGCCTTCTCCTGGATCGCCTTCGTGAGCTGCTCCTTGAGCGTGTGCAGGAGCTTGTGCATGACCTCCATCTTCTTGATCGGCTGGTCCACTTTCGTCAGCGCCTGCGCCACGGACCGAATGAGTCGCGACTCCGAGTCCATGAGCTCGCTGAACTTGTCGCCGCGGTGGATGATCTTGTGCAGTCGCTGCTTGACCTTCATGATAATCTCCTGTGCCGACGACCCCGACTGGTCGAGCATCGAGTCGGCGTCCTTGGACTTGAGCACGAGACCGACAAGGATCGGAATGAGGTCGCCCTCGAGCTCGAGCAAGCCCTTGGCGAACGACGCCGCGGTCTTCTGCACGCGGCCCTCGTCGCTCGTGTAGATCTTGAGGTCGTGGCGGTAGGTCGAATGGAGGCGAATGAGCCCGCCCTCGCCGCCCGGGTACATCATCTGGCGGAACTTCTGCCCCAAGTGCTCGGCTTGCTCCTCGCCCGAGTGTGTCAGGTCGCCGCCCCACTTAATGATCAGCAGGAGCTTCGACACGCGCTTGCAGACGCCATCCTCGCTCTCATCAACCGCGTACTCTTTCGGCTTGAGTTGCACCTTGCGGTTGATGCCCACGAGCTGCCAGCGCTGGAGCACGTCGCGCAGCGTGCGGTAGCCCTTCACGCGGTCGTTCGGGTCTTCACCGAAGCTCTCTTCGCGATCAGCGAGGAACTGGAGGAACTCGGGCTCGCGCGCTTCGTACTGCCGGATGAGCGCCTTGGCGACCTGGAGCAGCCGCTCGAGGTCCGCGACGCCCTTGATCTTCAGGTCCTTCTTCTTCTCGCCCGCCTTCTGCTCGTAGAACTCGAGGAACGACGGGTGGCACACGTACATCTTCATCTTCTGCTTGGGCGTGCGGTCGCCGTGGCGAATCACTGCGAGCACGCACCGCAGCTCCTCTTCGTGGTACGCCGGGTCGTTCGGGTCCACGCTCTTCTGGCGCACGGCGTCCTGATGCAGACTCCGCGGCTCCGAGAGCTCGCACCCGACGGCGTCGTCGGCGACGCGGAAGACCGAAGAGCCGAGCGCCGCGTGGTCGCATCCAAAGCCCTCAGAGCTCCGCGCACTGCGGTCGCCGCTGAGGCTCTGCTCGAGGTACTTGCTCAGCAGCACGGCGCAGTCGTCGTAGTACTTCTCCGAGTTCTTCACGAAGCTCCACCCGTTGACGTCGCAGACGTACGACGCGTCATGCACGCGCAGGATGTCGAAGCCGCAGATCGTCTGGCCGAACGCGCGGCAGACCTTGTACGCGATCTCCTTCTCCTTCGTCGACAGGATCACGGGGTACCGCACCTCCTTCCCGTCCTCGTCGCGCACGACGCGGCCGTCGAGCACCGGAGACTTGCGCGCCTCGGCGTGTGCGTAGTTCGGCCCAACTGTGTACACCTTCACATCCGTGCCCTGCGTCGAGAGGAACTCTTCGTAGATGAACGACCCGCCGCGCCGCACAGTGTTCACCTGCGGATCGAACTCGGACGAGCGGTTCCCGACCTTGCGGAAGAGCCGCTTGCAGCCGCCGCCAGCGTTCATCGGGTAGTAGATGTGGATGTTGTGGTCCTCGCCGTTCACCGGCTTCTCCACGAACGGCTTCGCGATGCGCACGCCGTCGACTTCGATGAAGTCCTCGCTCTCGACCACGACGGAGTCGGGCGACCCGCGGTACCCGTCGCGGTTCACGACCACGTGCCGTGGCGTCGACACTTTGTGCTCCTCGAGCACGCGGTAGACGTCGCGGCGGTCCATAAGCAGGTCCTGCGGGTCGAGCGCGTTCACGACCACTGGGTTGCGCAAAGCGACGTACGCCTTGGCTTTCTCGAGCGGAAAGCCGGTCGAGAAGAACGCAATGAGCGCGTCGCAGAGCGGCCAGCGCTCGACCGGCTCGTGCAGAATGCGCGCGTCGCCAAATCGCACGACGCGGAAGAGCCGTCGCGGCAAGCGTGAGAGGATCTCGCGCATCGGCTCGGACTGCGCTTTCTTGTCCATCACACAGATACCGATCGTGAAGCGCGCGGCGCCGCCTTCTTTGTCATCGTCGTCCTTGCCATCATGATCATCCGAGTCGTCGTCGTCGTCGTTTGCAATAAAGAAGCCCGAGTCAGTGGTAGTGGTCGTCGTAGCGATGGCGGCGTTCGATGCAGCTGGATGTGGCACTGGCGGAGGGAGCAGCGCGCCTGTCTGGTTGTTCGACGTGCTGCTGCTGTTGTTGCTGCTGCTACTGCTGGCGTTGAGCTTGAGCGAGCTCGTGGAGCGGCCGAGCGTCATCGCGTGCCGCTTGAGATGGTGTCGTGAAGCGATGGCTTGATGATGATTGGCGACGTTCTCTCTCGGTTGCGATATTTCCGCACAAACACTCAAAATTTCACAAAACGACCAATATTTGGCGATGACTCGAGCAACGTGATAGGTCAGCACATTTTCGAAAGCGCGGGAATCGAATTTGTATGTGAATGACTTGTGCGGTCCCTCTGTTCGTTTGCTCACTGCATGCTGGGATATTTCGTTTACGATAGACTTTCAGTGGACAACATCGAGTCACACAATATCCCACGTTCAGTTTGCTCAGTTCAAGTTCGGTGGAGTTCACATCGATTTTTCGTGTCAAAAGTCTATTTGAAATTTGAACAGTAATCAGTTGACTATGCACCGATTCCAATTCCGAAATATGTTGTAGGTCCCTGTCTAAAGCAGAGTTGAGCCCGATAGCGTGCCCCTCTTAGGCTTCGGCAACCATCGATCTTGGGATCCTCGCGTGTATAGGACCTTGGGTTGTGAATGGCGCGTCCCGTCCTTCGCCGATGCGCGCCAGGAACTCGCTGAACTGTCGAATCCCTTCACATCACCCGACGTCAACACAACCTGTACTCGCATGTTCGTGGAGTTGCAATGCGTCTTGTAGTGGAGCCACAGGCGCGAGCGCATCACGCAAGCAGGCTCGATCTCTCTAACTGTCGCCCTTTTATGACGCCATCTAGTTGTTCAGGAACGCCACGCGCTTGAGCGCGCTGAAGCACATGCTCTTCGAGCCTTCATGCTCGTTTGCATCATAGAGAGACTGGACGCCGGAATTGCGACGACTTGTTCAAAACTTGTTGACATAGAAGGCAGTAGCTCTCTCAGTCAGCGCCATCGATAATCCGAGGATTTGCGTCTTCAGGTGACCATGAACAACGTCACTGGCATGCTAAACACCCATAGCGATACCAACACGGTCGTCCTTCCCATGATGCGTGTTGCAACCTCTTGCAGATCTAGGCGTGAGAAGCACACTTGCGCGAAACTCCAATTGCGAAAGGGAGGCCGCGCTCTCTGCTCAAAGAGAAGGCCTAGCAGCGACCAGAGCATTGTATGGCCTTCAAAAGCACCATCGCCGAGGTAGCTTTAGCGACAGTGTCTTCGCGACCGCAGGCGCATCTGCTGAGGCGACTTGCGGAGTTTGACATGTCAGTTTGCACCATGGATAATTTGAGTGATGTGGTGGGACACGATAGACATAGTCGTCTTTCGTCGTCGCTTTCGCTTTGTCAATCTGCTTGTCTTGACTGCATTATTCATCTCCAGAAGCAGACTCGCGACCATCTTGAGCTGCGATTTGATTTTCCTCTGCTGCTGGTGGTGCGTGTGTTGCTGATTGTAATGCGACTTGATTTGCTGGTCCGCGCGAACTCCTTACTTCTGCTGCTGCACAAGGCACTGCTCTTCACGTTTCGAGTTTGGCAACTCCTAGACATCACCCTACATCGTTGCGAGAGCTCGAGCGCTTGGATCGATGCCTATTACGACATTTCGACATTAGTCTCCGGGTAGCGAGGGGGTCATTTTGAGTAGAAGCGCATCGTGATCCTCAATAATTGAAAGTGGGCGATCGATAGATCCACTTTCAGTCACACCGTCGGCGTACTTGACGTCACTAAGCGCTTGAGGTTGAGCTCTCGCTGACAAACATCATCGCGCTGACTGTCCTTGGGCCTCTCCGCGACGATTTGCCCTTGAATGTCTAGTGATGGCCGTGCTTGTGCTTGCGCTGGTGTGGTGATGCGAGTCCCGGGGACGGGGCGGAGCCCCGGTGTCTGCAACTCGCATGATCGCTCCCGACTGCGAAGTGACCCGAATCCAGCCAGCAGCTCTCGCGCCCAGCGAAGAGACCGGTTGCGCGATGAAGGTTCCGTCGTCCGAAGAGCGAGAGACGTTGCAAGATCGAGACCCGATCCAGCGACAGCGCGAGCACGTCACCCGATGTGCGCTCTCTCCCACCCATTACGCGCTCCGCGCACGTTCTACGACGAGGATGAGTCCAGATTGTAATGGGACTCAGGCTAATCCTACTTTCGCGTTAGCGAGAAGTGAGATAGCACTAATCCACTTGATGAGGAAGCGTAGAGACAATCACATCACGAGGAATTTTCCTACCGGACTTCAAGTTAAAGGTCGATGGGTTGAACCTCAAGTGTACCCAAGGTTGTATATTGAGAGGTAGGTTTATATCTGCATGTTCGAGGTTTTATCCATAAAACCTCTAGGAGCCCTTCGGGTGATTTAGGAGTAGCAAGACAGCAGGAACAGACCGCAGCAGGAACCATGACTGCATTTCAATTGAAAACGTTGTCAAAATGGTTGGCTATATTTGAATAGTCTGTATTTGCTGAGGCTAGATATTGAATATTTGAAATATATTTTTGACTTAGTGACATTGTATTTATGAAAACTAGATAAATGATGTTGCTATATATCTATTATCCGCCTGAATTTCTGACGGATTCCTGCGCGCGGCATGAAGCCGCCTACAACAGTACGGAGCATTACCGGATAGCAGCGAAGTTTGGAGTCTCCGCCTGGAGTGGTGCGTCTGAAGTTTTGCTCACAGGGGCAAACAAACTGCTCTGCTTTCGCCCGTCGAAGACTGGCGCAACAACCTTGTAGTAAGCATAGTTTGAAAATTGCAAGTGACAAAAGCGTGGTAAACAGCGTTTTGAAAAAGGAGAAGCAAACGGTTCAGGGAGATACGTGATACGCCGAGTAGGGATGTCCAGGTTTGGGAAAATGACAATCAATGACAATTGGGGCATATTTTCCTATAAATATTGGACGAGCAAACAGTCCCGGGTAATATACGTGATAAGCTGAGTAGGGATGTCCAGGTTTACCCAGGCGTAGAAATTGGAGCATAAAAGGTGCTATTTTGTCGTTATATATCACGCGAATATTCTTTTTTTGTTCTGGCGCGAAAATAGATTTCGGCGGGAGGATTTTTTCCCTTGTGAAACATGTATGCGCTTCGCAAAAAATGAGTGAATGAGGGCAAACTTGGTTTGGCGCACGGGACAAAGAGAGAAATGTACGGAAAGGTTCCCTAAAACAGCAAGCTGTATTCAGAGCAGTTCCTGAACGATTCTAGTTTGATCTAGGGATTGATTCTGGATCCTGATCTGAGATTGCGATCGAAAACGGGACGATTCCCAAGTGAAAAGATGTCACGGATACGTTGTCAAGCCTGGCGAAATCTGTTTCAACAGACTTTGGAGAACCAATCATGCCCACTACGCATCAACTTCACACGATCAGCACGCGGGCCAAGACGCACATGGACTGCTTCCCGCAGACCTAGATGACACAGGCTAACGACGAATGACACATTGACCAGACGTTCATTTGTGGTTATGCGAGTGCGCCTATCGCGTCGAGGACGCCTTCTACCAATCTCCAACGCAACATGTCTTGCCCTCGCTTGGTCAAGTCGGAACATCTGTCTTTGTCTAGCGCTCTCCAGAAGTGCATCGCGACGAAGAATCCGCAGGAAGTCCCATCCTTCTGGGCGCGTCTTGTGTAGTCGCTAGTACTGCATCGCTCGGCGACATCGTCCACGATCTTGGCGAGGAACTTCTGCGTCTTGGTCCTGCCAAGGCTATCGTAGATGTAGATCTCCTCCCTGGTTCGTTGGACGACGAGGCAAGCCCAATGCATGCGGTTGAGGTTCACCGGCAGGAGCAGCACGTCGCTTCCAATGGAGTTATCTGCGAGACGATTGCAGCTGGTAGGCGCACTTTGCTTCTTGTCACTGTTAAAAGTAGCGGCGGCACTTCCATAGCAGGCAGTAACACGAGCTGACACGACGGGTACTGATGCTCAAAGAACGCACCGAGTGCGCAGAGCACGTTGTCGTTGAAGACCGCTCGAGGTTGTAGGCGATACAAGTCTCTGTAGACGATCGGCCCCAGTAGCGTCTCTTCTGGATCGCAGTTACGTAGCAGCGCGAACATCTCTTCCAGTGCTTCGACGTCCGTTTTGTCGGTCAGCGCGGGGCGAACGTCGCTCTCGACCCACCTGCAGAACTCCGTGCCGTCGTCGCAGAACTTCCTCATGTCGTGCAAGTACTGCATCGCGTCGATCTGGTCTGCTGAGTACCGTCAGACACCTTCGACATCGACGCAGAGGTCTGTAGCGCCTGAGGAAGTAGACAAGTCGACTCGAACACCTTCCGTTCTGGTGATCTCCGCGCGCTCGGGTCACCACAGCTTCAGGCAGTATTTCGATGACGAGACCTGGCTGAACCTGATCGCCAGGTATCGCCATGCATGACACCTGCGGCGTCACTGGAGACACTGCGATGCGCATGAGACCAGTCGTTAAGTACGCGTGGACGCTCGCGAGTCCCGGCAGTCGACGCTTCATGTGTTCGCTGATGTTGCAAACGTCCTTGCCAGCAAGCGCCGCGCGTAGTGCTTGGCCAATGTTGTAACTCGCACGCATCTCCCGGGCCTTTGTCATTGCTTGCTTAGAGTTCTTCTTTGGGCGTCCTGGCGCTCGGACCTTCGTGCTGAGCGTTACGAGCTGTCGCTCGTAATCGTAGAGCAAGTCGTTGGCCGGGTCGTAGCCAACTGCTGACGGCAAGGGCGTTGATGGGATCGTTTCTGCCGCTGGCGTTCGAGTCGGAGAGCAAGTTCTTGTTGTGGCCAGAGTCGTCGATGCCAGCATGGGTCGTGCTGCGATCCGCACTGTTGCACGAACTTGCAGACCGCTCGCGATGTGGCGTGGTTGATCTCGCTGTCGGGCTGCACGCGGATGGCGAGCAAGACGAACCCCGCGTTGGATTGGCGTCTTTTATAGGTGGCTCGACATCACGCGGTGAGCAGGAGTGTGCTTGCGGTTGGACCGCGCACTCGATGCTCAAAGTGCTTGTCGACTTGTTGGTCGTCTCAATCGAGGGCTTGGGAGGAGGATGGTCGACCGACGCGTCCACGGGTTGCTGGTTAACGTTCTTCGAGTACAAACCACGTCTGATCTCTGCAATCCAAGTCTGCAGATCCTCGATGGCGTTGCTTAACAATTGGTCTGGAAGTTCAGCGACGAGGTTGCACAACTGCGTCGACACCTTGAGTGCTTCGTTGTTCTCGCTCACTCAGCCGTCATTTGGGCTTGAGGTGACCGTAAATGTACGAACGATCACTCAACTTGCACTCGAAGTCATGCTGCAAACGGTACCACCTGCACACATGCACAAGATCAAGTCAGTGTTCTCGATCTCCTGGCTCATCGCATCTACACAACAACCCACTCACCAGTTCAATATATGCGCGACTGGGATGACTGGTGTCATGCGATTGTCTCGTCGGAACGCGAGCGTGGCGCATGGCATCGACATTGTGGTCGAGAACTCACACGTACAAAGGCAACTAAGTGAACTCAACGTGAACTCCTCCGCTCCATGGCCCCGCTGCGCTTGAATGCACCCGCCGACAGTCTTGGTGAAGACGTACTCGTTGGAACGCGGCGTTCATTTCGTCGTCGTAGTTGGCATGCTAATGAGTCCCGACCCTGATCGACTTCACCGCGTACGTGTCTTCCACAGTGCTGGCGAGCTCGATCAGCGCGGCGAGGCAGTCGCGCATGGACATGTTGCGGTTCATGTGCGTCTTCACTTTGCCGAAGAAGCTCTCTAGCCTGTTGTTCGCGTTGTTGCAGTAGTGAGGGAGCGCCATGCGCTCGTAGCGGACCCACATACGCCGGCACTGATCCCAGCACTGGTCAGAGTAGTCGACAAACGCCGTGTTGCCGCACTTGACCGCCACTCGATAAAGCTCGCTCTTCTTGACCTTATTCGCTTTGGCGCTGGCGGCGAACGTCATGTAGAGGTGCTCCATCTGCGTCAGCTCGCTTGCGTTGTACTGACCGTACTTGGCCTCACGGACGACCTTCTTCGGGTACGTCAACACGTGGAAGTGGTAGAGCAACACGCGCGCTTGGGGCATCATGTCTATGATCGTCTTGATCTCGTGCAAATCCTTGTCAACGACGACGACCTGGGACTCTCGCCAAGTCGAGATTGCGCCTTGACAGTCCATGAGCACCATGCGCATGTGCCACTCCGAGTTCACCTCGATTAGCGAGTGCTGTACAGGCTGTCCGTACCCTTCGGCGTCGATGATCACGACACAGCTGGTAGCATGCTGTGCATGACAACATTCACACACGCATACGTCAGTGCAACATGACCATGCATGGAGAAACCTGGACAAACCAGGTTTTAGAAGATATGGGACTCACCGATTTGTCTTGTGGGTGCAATCGACTAGGAGGACCTCGGGAAAGCGATGTGCAAGCCACCGCATGTGCTGCGTGCTGAAGGAGATCACGCCGATCTGTTTCTTGTCCGTCTCAGTGACCGTCGCGATGTTGCCTTCTTTTGCGAGGTTGAAGTGAACAAGTAGCTCTGCGACCATGTCGTCGTCGGACTGTAGCAACCCTACACAAACACGACCATCGCGATGAGAGTCACACTTCTTGCAAAGACGATTGTCATTCAACGCTCACCTACCATTCGTCTGCATGCGCCTTCAGAGGTTGTGCACGTCCTTGCTCTCCATCATGTGTGAGGAGTTCGCACGAATGAACCGAACGATATTGCTTCGCCGCGCGTCGGTCTCGATTATGATCTTGATGTCTCGAATGAGCGGCGAGTCGAGCAGAACCAGTCGATTCGACGGATACGTGCTTGCCAGGCGCGACGACCGCTCGTGGTTGTGTACAAGCCGCTCTCTCTTGACCTTGATCCGCCACTTGCCGTCGTCACACACTTCTGCCTGAGCGAGAATGTCGATGGGGCAGTCGGTTCGTCGAAGGAGGCGCTTCGGTCTTGCTCCGTCGCGGCGACAGGTTCGCTGTCGCCACCCATGGGTACAGATGTAGGTACGCTGGTACGCTTCGAGATCATCAGGAACAAGCTTGACTGGCTGGTTCCGCTTGGCCGCAGCGGACGACGAGATCATCTTGTTTCTCTTCGTGACGCTCAGTGTCTTCTTCACGACGATCTTCGCATGCGTTTCGCGCTCGTACTGGTGCAGGTACTCGCGGAACGCACTCCATGAATTGTGCGACGTCTGGAGTGGTTGAGCGGGCTCGTAGTCGCTGTCTTCTTTCGACGAAACTGCCCCGGCACTGCCCTCGCTGTCGCTGCTGACTGATCGCTTCCGCTTGACCTTCTTCGGATGATCGTCGTCGCTTTGAACGCTGCTGTCTGCTGGTTCATGGTGGGGCTCGCTGTCGCCAGACCAGTCGTCATTCTTGCCCTCACCGACGTTAGGACTTGGCTCATTCGGTTAGATACCAGTCAGGCCAGCTGCGATCGAGTGCTGACGCATGTACGCCAGGACCGAAAAATCTCTTCTTTTCACACTCCATGTTCGCGCCATTTCTGCGTGCGCCAGGCTAGCATTACGAGCACACGCGCCATGCCCTCCTTCACGGCGTACACGAAGACGTGGACTTGTGTCGCCATGTCGATCAGGTTCGTGGCGACGCACGAAGCGAGGTGACGCGCCTTCTGCACGCAGTCGCGCATCGTCATCTTGCCTTGCTTGAGGACAAAGTATGCGGCGCGCATGCGCGACTCATCTTGAGGCGGCTCGAACACGAGGCAGATCGTACTTGATCTTGTCGAGCGTTGAAAACGCAAGCTCGTCTGCGATGAGCTTCCCGAGACTCCACTCCTTGGCCTAGCTGTTGAGTCGCGAGATGAGGGAGTTGACCTTGGACTGCTCGGACGTGATGCGTCAAAATGAGATTGTAAGCTTGATCTCGCTGAACCAGCGCGTGAACAGAAGCCGGTCCTGATAAGCTCCGGAGTAGGTTAAGTTCTCGATCTTGACTACCTTGCTCTTGGACGACGCGAGAGTTGAGTGCTTGTTTAGCACGTCGTTGAGTCCTTGCTTCATGAACTCTTGAGCCTCCAGTCGTTGCGCATCGGGAGACCCTGTTCGCAGCAGGGTCTCGATGAGCGAAGAGCCGGCCGCCGCCGCGAGGCGGTGCAGGGCCTTCCACTCGACGAGTGTGAGGTGGGGGGAGTGGTTGTGCTCCATCTTGGTCGTTGGAAGGACTACAAAGTGCTACCAGCTTTTCGGGAAAATTCAACTCTGTTTTCATTTGCGGTGCGGGTGGAGGAGCCCACAGCCTCGCAAGCCATGCTGGCCACTGAATGGCTGACACGTAGGCGTCGGTCACTGGTGTGGACTGACGCGCACCTAGTGTGGTTCACCTAACCTACCCGACTAATTGCCGTCCGAAGTACCTAAGTAACATGATTTAGCTGTGCTAAGTAACGAGGGGAACCCCCCAAACCCCACCTTCTGCTCAACGTCGCTCTTGGACGCACAAGGACGCGCAAGGACGCTCAAGGACGCTCAAGGACGCTCAAGTTCGTTCAAGGTCGTTCAAGTCTGCCCAAGAGCTTCCCAGTCAGCTGAAGACCAGATCTTCCCAGAGACTCCGGGTTTCCAGATTCTCCAGATTCCCGGAGCGAAACACTCGACGAGCACCGCGCACCAACACCAAAAGTGCGTTGAGAAATCTTGAGGCACGTCATCACATACGCGTCGTACACGTGCGCGTGAGGAAGCGGAGTCTTGGCTGCGCGCAGGGCGCTGCAGGAAGGATCAGCGAGATGCGGAAGCTGTGGGTAAAATCTGTTCTGACTGTATTTTACGGTGGCTTCCTTGGCCGCGTGAAATCTACCGAAAAATCCTGCAATCTAAATGCATGCGCTGGCGTAATCTGATAGGCTGAAATCTCAGACCCGCCAGCCGATGAAAATCGACAACTGAGCATGTGCTCGTGACGCGCACGAGTCACATGGGAGTGATGGTCCTGCCTACTATTGCAAATATGCAAACATGCTATGGTCACCTAGGCCCATTACAACGCGGCGCTGTGAAATCACTTCTGAGGGGAATTGAACCCGGCAGCAGTGAAAGGTCAACCTCAAACCACTGACCAAATCCAGACCCACATATTCGACAAATATAAATCGACTTGAATATCTCAAAGGGCTCGACCCTGTATTCGAAGCACTTTCACGACACATGACCAAACCTTTTGAGATATGCAATTGAGTGTATGATAACTCTCAATCTCTCTATTCTGCAGAAGGTCAGATATCCAACACCAAATGGCAAAAACACCTTCACCTGGCTAAAACATCGAGGTAAATTACGATTGGATCGTTATGCGTGAAAACCAAACTTGTTCTGTAGATAATCAATTATATATTGACATCGAACAAAACACGCAGATAATTGACTATTTGCTCCAGTGGTCTAATGGGCAGTCGTTACTGCTGTTTGTATCTTCTTCGGCTCCGCGAGCTGCACTCTCGCAATGAGGCTGCTCCGAGGCATTCGCAGCGCTCGAGCAATGACTCGGAGCGACAAGAGGTGTGCAGCGGCCGCGTGAAGAAGCGCGACCGAGTCTGTCACTGGTCAGTGTTCTCACGATTCTCTTGTCGCAGCCTCTAGTTCCCAAGTGACAAAAGCAGCCGCAATAATGGACTGTATCAGCACTCTGTACAGAAGCAGACAAAGTCGGCTCGAAATTCGAATGCTGATCTTATATCGAGAGCTGCTGCCAGCTGACCTCTCTCTATACGAGCCCAGCCGGCTGTCGTCGTCAAGGCGCCATATTTTATCCGAGTCAAAATATCGTCGTGACTCAGAGGTATCCCACAACAGCGTGCGTATATGTGTGTGTGGCCAGCATGAGAGAGAACCCACTCATGCACTCAGGCTCGCATTCTCCAAGCCGCGTCCTTCACCACAAGCAAGCTCGACGCGATCTCCAGAAGCAGCAAGCAAGCGCCACTAGTACACGTTGCAGCACAGCACCATGGCGACCAAGCGCGCGCTCTCGCTCCACTCGTACGCCAACTTGAACGAAGTCAAGTTCGAGCACCTCGACTGGCAGGTCGAGATCGACTTTACCGCTGAGACGCTCCGGGGCTCGGCCGAGTACACGTTCGCGTACACGCCAGCAGACGCAGCGCAGACGTCGCACGTCGTCGTGCTCGACACGCACCACCTCGTGATTGAAAAGGCGCTCGTCGGCGGCGAAGAGGTTGCGTTCGAGCTCCTGGAGCGCGACGCCGTCTTTGGGAGCGCGCTCGTGATCCCGATCCCAGCCGACGCGACGAAGGTCAAGGTCGTGTACGCCACGACGGCCGAGTCGAGCGGGCTCCAGTGGCTCCCGAAGGAGCTCACGGCCGGCAAGACGCACCCGTACCTCTTCACGCAGTGCCAAGCGATCCATGCGCGCAGCATCGTGCCCGCGCCAGACACACCGTCGGCCAAGTTCACGTACACTGCGCGTGTGCGCGTGCCCGAGTGGGCGACCGTGCTCTTGAGCGCGATCGCAGACGAGAAGCAGCCGAAGGCGTCAAAGGGCAAGCGCGCCGTGACGTTCCGCCAGGACGTGCCGATCCCGTCGTACTTGCTTGCAGTCGCCGCTGGTCGCATGGAGAGCGCGGAGCTCGGACCGCGGAGCCGCGTGTGGGCCGAGCCGAGCGTCGTGGCAAAGGCAAAGCACGAGTTCGCGCAGACAGAGGCGTTCCTGCAGCACGCAGAGGCGATCACGGGCCAGCCGTACGTCTGGACGCGCTACGACCTCGTGTGCTTGCCGCCGTCGTTCCCGTACGGCGGGATGGAGAACCCGTGCCTGACGTTCGTGACGCCGACGCTGCTCGCAGGCGACCGGTCGCTCGCAGACGTCGTGGCGCACGAGATCGCGCACTCGTGGACTGGGAACTTGGTCACGAACCACTCGTGGCGCGACTTTTGGCTCAACGAAGGCTGGACCATGTGGCTCGAGCGCAAGATCCAGACGCGGATCTACGACGACGCGCTGGCGTACGACCTCAAAGCCACGATGGGGCTCCGCGACCTCGTCGAGTCGGTCGAGGACTTTGGTCCGACGCACGCGTACACGCACTTGGTCCCGGACGTCGACGGCGTGGACCCGGACGACGTCTTCTCGTCCATTCCGTACGAGAAAGGCTTCAACTTCCTCCACTACCTCATGACCGTCGTCGGCGGCCACGCTGTCTTTGACGCGTTTGCACAAGCCTACATCCGGCACTTCCGCTTCCAGACCCTTACGTCCGAAGCCTTCCGCGACTTCTTCATCGCGTACTTTACCGAGACCGTCGACAAGCGCGACGCGATCAGCGCGATTGACTGGCACGCGTGGTACCACACGCCCGGGATGCCGCACGTCGCGTCGACGTTCGACACAACGCGCACGGCGCAGGCGATCGACTTGGCGACCGAGATGCTCGCGAGCGACGACGCCGCGTCGTGGACGAGCGTGAGCGCGAGTGTTGTCAAGAAGTGGCCTGCGACGCTCTGGATCCTGCTCCTCGACACGCTCTTGCTGCAGCAGGCGGAGCGGTCGCTCGTGCTTGCGCCGGCGCACGTCGATGCGATCGACGCGTTCTGCCACAAGCACTTGAGCACGACGCACAATGCGGAGCTGCGCTTCCGGTGGTACACGCTCTTGCTCCGGTCGAAAGACGTGCGGCTGCTGGACCAGACCGTCGCGTTCTTGCGCGAACAGGGCCGCATGAAGTACGTCCGTCCGCTCTTCCGCGACTTGTGCAAAGCGCTTGGCCCGGTCGAGGCCATGGCGATCTTTGCCGAGAGCAAGGGGCTGTACCACCCGATCGCAGCCAAGATGATCCAGCGCGACATTGACGACGCGTACAAGCTCCATGGCTTGGAGCCGCCAGCGCCAGTTGTCGTTGCGAAGAAGGCAACGGCGACTGTGACGACCACGACGGCAGCAGCAGCGTCGCCTGCGAAGAACGTGATCAAGAAGACGACGACGTACAAGACGACGACGACGACTGCGCCAGACGGCACGGTGCACGTGACGAAGGAGGTCGTGAACGTCGCGCTGTCGAACGGCGGTGACGCGGCAGCAGCCAAGACGGTGAAGCAGAGCGCGCCGCACGTGCACGACGCGAATGTGAACTACCGTCTCGCGAAGCTCTTCGGCATCCCGCACGCATACGCGCACTACTCGCCGGTCGCGGCGCTTGCGCTCAGCGCTGCGGTTGTTGCGACCGTCGTCGTGGTCACGAAGCGCCGCTAGGTCCGTCTGTCCGTCCGTCCGTCGACTCGAGGTCCGTCACTTCTATCGAGCCAAGTGGTTGGACTCACATGTAGTTCATCCAGTGCACGTACAACATCGCTCCTAGCTCCTAGCTCCTAGCTCCTAGCTCCTAGCTCCTAGCTCCTAGCTCCTAGCTCCTAGCTC